>CAUYQG010075337.1:0-27604 GCA_963574415.1 Tarsius wallacei | reverse complement strand
AATATAAATTCATTGATTAGTTTAGCTCTGTCATCAGATGGGTCTTGTGGAAATGGGGGGTATGGAGACTATCAAGGCCTTCCACCATCTGCCTCCCCCTTCCCCTTTTTCCCTCTTCTCTCTTTTCCCCTTTCTCCTTTTCTCCTTCCTTCCCTCTTTCCCTTTCTTTCTTCCTTTCCTCCTTCCCCTCTTTCCTCCTTCTCTCTTTCCCTCCTTCCTTCCTTATTTCCTTCCTTCCTAAAAATATGAGAATGCTTGTCTCCCCCGCACTGCACTGTGTGTGCGTGTGCGTGTAGGGGGAGACAGACACCAAAACAAATATGTATTTTTTATTTATGTACACATGATTATATATGTACATGATTATTTTTTTACCATTTAAAGGCAAATTCTGTGATCAAATAGATATTAGAAGACTAAGCAGAGGCATTTAAGACCCCAAAGATTTTTCCAGAAGCTCCTCACTACCTCAAAGAGTAGTAAGAGGGTCAAACTATAAAGTGTCTGCTGTTTTTTCACCAAATTTATGATCCTGGGGAATCTCTGGGTAAGAGAGTCAGATTTCAGCCTGAGGGACAGAAGACAACTGCTATTCAAATTCCAAAATACTCCTGAAGAATTGGAAGACTTTCTAAGCCACAGGTAGGTCTTTAATGTCAAAAAGACCTAAAGGATTTGGTTCAAGGCAGGTTGACTTTGGAGGCCATTTGAGGCTCACCCTCTCCTTGATTTGGGTCTGTGGTTCTCAAGGTGTGGTCCAGGGTAGGGCCCACTGCTCTGTGTGTCACGTGGTATGTTAGTTACCTATTGCTGTGGAAGTATGAGTCACCTGATGTATTTCTGTTGCTGTGTAACAAATTTTCACAAACTTAGCAGAGTTAAGCAACCTACATTTGTTACCTCACAGTTTTTGTGGCTCAGGAGTTTGGACACAGCTCAGCTGGATTCTCTGATTAGTTCCTCATGAGGCTGTGATCAAGATTTTGACTGGTCTGCATTCTCTTCTAGACATTTAGCTGTGGAAGAATCCACTTCCAAGTTCACTCAGGTTATTGGCAGAAATCATGTCCTTATTGTTGTCAGGCTGAGGGTCATGATTTCTTGCTGACTGCAGGCAGGTGGCTACTGCAGGCCACCTGTAGTTCTTGTTACGTGGGCTTTCTCAACATGGCCTCTTCATCAGACCATCAAGGAGAATAGCTCAAACAAGAATCTAGTGAATGGAGTCTTTATACCATAATCTAATCATACTACTGAGACCCCATCACCTTTGTTACATTCTATTGGTTAGAAGCAAGTCACAGGTCCCACCCACACTTCAGGGGAATTACACCAAAGTGTAAACACCGGGAAGCGGGTCAGAGGAGTTACCTTAAAATCTCTACCCTGCACCTGGTTTGCTTGTTCTAAATGCAAGTTGCTGGGCTCATCCTGGAACACCCAAATCAGAATTTCTGGGTTGAGGTCCAGGAATCCACATTTTAGCAACTTCCCAGCTGCTTCCTGTGCACATTATGGTTGGAGAAGCTTAGGGAGAAGATAGGCTTGGGATAGCTTGAAGTCTCACTAAGCAGAGTGGGATACTTGGTGCTCCTTCCTGCCAGTTCTGCTGAAGGTCTCCTAAGCCAGTCCTAGTGCTGACCAGAGGCCACATGGTGACAGACTTGTGAAGCCCAGGGACTTGGCAGCCAGCCCAGCATCTAAAGGATGGGAGTGCATTCACTGCTCATCTGTGCAGAGTGAGTTCAATGCTTAGCAGCCACTTAAAAATGGGACCTGCCCCAGAATGTGATCTCTAAATTCCATATCGCTAGACATTTAAAATCTGTACATGATTGGCCAGAGTAGCTTTGTTCATAATTATCTAAAATTCAAAACAACTCAAATATCCTTCAAGAGTAAAGAGTTAAACTATGGTACATCCATAATATAGAATACTACTCATCAGTTAAAAGGAACTATCAATACATTGATAAACTATTGATAACATCAGCAACTTGGAAAAATAGGAAGTTATGTTGAACAAAAACAGCCAACCCCAAGAAGTAAGTTACGTACCATATGATCCCATTTATATAACGTTTATAAATGACAAAAGTTATAAACGGAAGACAGACAATGGCTTGTGGGGTGTTAGGGACAAAGTGGAGGGACTGTGGGAGAGAGGTGGGTGTGGGCATAAAAGGGCAATGCCAGGGGTCCTTTGGTGTTGAAACTGTTTATTTTCTTTACTATGGCAGGGAAATACAAAAACCTACACAGGTGATGGAATCATATAGGCTATATAATACACATACACACAAATGAGTACAAGGAAACTGGGAAATCAGAAAAAACTTGGGAGATTGTATGAATTTCAATATCCTGGTTGTGATAGCATAGTTTTGCAAAATTTTACTATTGGGGAAACTTGGAAGAGTGTACAAGGGGTCTCTCTACACGATTTCTAACAGTTGCATGGGAATCTACAGTTATCTCCATAAAATTTTTAATTGAACAAGTAAGGCCTGGGCTTCCCCTTTCTTGTTTTTGCTGTCTCTTACCCAACTGGAGTAGATATTTGCTAAAACTTAACTTTTCTTTCTTCCTCTGCAATTCTCCTGGGGAAGAAGTCTTGGCTTTAGTTAAACTGCTCTCCTCTTTTTGTAGAAATTGCTCTTCTGAGGTGACTGCCATTCTTGGGTGAGAGTTTTGTCCACAGAAAACCCAGAAATCTGAGGAATTAAATTTCACGTTGGGAGGATGGGAGTAAGTGGGACCTAGCCTCTTCTCATCCCAGGACTATAACCTATAGCTGCAAAAAAATCATGACTCCAAGACACATCCCTGCAGTTTTCTCACATTCTCACTGAAGAATTAGCATGCTGCACCCTTAGCGTGATAGGCTCACTTCAACTGCAGCATCATCTCATGGCGTGACTCTGAGATTAGAGGCATAGTTATCTATCTCTGTAGTTTGATCAGGAAATTGTGGATTGACACCCTATCCTCTTCACTTCGGCGCCCCCTAGCACAGTGATGTTCAATAAATGTCTGTTGAATGAATGTTTAACTTGGCTTGTCTACTCCCACTTAAGGAGGAAGGGGCAGACACGGTGGTTCTCTAAGAGAAATGCTATGTGGCTCATCTTGTCAAGGTTCATTCTCGAGACTGGAATCAATGTCAATACAATATTGTCCCTCCCCTCCCCCGATTTGCATTTCAGGTTAAGCAATTCTAAAGTAAAAGTTAAGAGAGATATTGGGCTAGAGGGCTGAAGAAGAGGGTGTCCTTAATTTGAAGTCATGGCAAGCTGTCCCCTCTGGTTTTTGAATATTTGAATCTTTAAAACCAAAACTGAAGTGAAAAATTGTGACAGGAGCCCTTGTGAGGCTAACAGTCTAACCATTCTCCTCAGCCCCTTCTGAGCTTTCTTTCCAAGATGTTTTGCAGATTCTTTCTGATTGATAGGTTGAAGCTGCACCCCATCTTCTCAGCATTTCTGAAACATCAGCTCTGCATGCAACAAATTGTTTCATTTCTTCAAAATTTTGAAAGTTTCACTTCATGAGTTCTTGAATAAAACGTCTTCAACTGAGTGAAGAATATCAGCAGAAATATCAAGTGGTCTTTTATATAGGGGAAGGAGGGTTGGGTTTGTGACCCCCGAGGGTGCACATTCAAGCATCAAAGTTTAGATCACTGGCCCAGTTATCCTACTATTTTGTCTGTGAGCAACCAGCCTTCCCAGGCAGTTGCACTATGTGTTTTTTAGGACTCTGAGAGAGAACAGGTAATTTTTTAGCTGGCAGTATTGTGATTAGGAGTGGAAAGCCAAGAGGACTTGCCTCTTCTTACTTCTCTTGTGTCTGGGAAAAATGACATTACTCTTCCTCCCTCATTGTATTTCTCTGTGCATTGCTCTGGGATGTAGGCTGATGGATTTCCTTACTCTGATGACCACTAGGACTGATGGTGCCCTAGGCTATCTTGGATCCAACCTCTAGTGTAAAAGGTGCCCTTGCGTGAGAGTACTTGCTTGCCTTCTAGATTTATGTAGGTGAGGAATTTAACAGATGGTAGTGCCTCTACGTGAAGAATTAGGAACCAAAGTGTCAGAAACCCACAGTGAGCAGTTGTTGGACTACAGACCCCGGGGAGTGGGAGGAAGGATGTGGGGAGAAAAAAGAAGGTTGCTCATAGTTATGATAGGAGACCTGTAAGGAAACATTGTAGAAGGGATCAACGCTAGGCTTCATATACATGTAAAATCCCAGCATCCAGAATAATTGAGATAGGAATTTGAGACTAGTTTGTTTTGAAACTGTCAAAGGGTAGATGTGGGGTGGGTGGCAACTATCTGACCAGAAAATCATGCTCTTTGCTTTCTGTAAATTCCCATAGGCTTTCATTGGTACTATGCCTGAAGATGATGTCCGTCCACCAGTCTTTCCTTGATCTACTCTTTATTGTGTATATCCGTTCAGCCTCTCTAACTTCTTTGGGCTGAGTCAGCTCCACTCCCTACCTCTTAGTCCTTACTGGGAATCTGCACTCCAGGAAAAAGCAGAGGGCTGGACCAGCAAGTTAGAATGATTACACTCTTGTGGGGGCACAATTTGGGGATGTAAGAGAGAAAGGGGAACTGTTGCAAGCCATGTAAATTTAAAATATTTTATTTCTATGGCACAAACCTTGCTATATCTCAAGTATGAGGAGTACTGTTATGATGAATATAATAGAAATCTGTCTAGAGGGTCACTGAGTTTATAGCTTTCCATAATTTCTTTTTCTAATCAATAGGAATTAAAAGGACAAGTACTGTCAAGTTGCAGTTGTAAAATTTTGAGATATTAAAACAGAGGACTCTACAGGTTGAAAGCTACCACTTTTATGTTTTGGAATAACATCTAAAGTGTGCTTAGTGCTTTTAAAAATTTTTTGAATTTGAGTTTTTTCTGATTTAGCCGAAGCAATTCAAGGGTAAATTATCTCACTCTGTGGTATACTTTTCACATAAAAGAAGTGATTAATCAAAATAAAATTCTTAACAGAGTAGAGACTTTTAGCAAGGATTATCAATGGCCACTACAAACACTGGGTGAAAATTCATGGGATAGACTTTAATTGATGGATCAGGCTGATATCACCTGAACCCACTGATCATCTCTAAAAGTTAGACAAGACATTCTATGCCTCCTGATGTGATAGGAAGTAATGATCTATGTCATCTTGCTGCTAAAAATATTGAACCTGGATGTAATTAAGTTTCTAGACCCAACTATCAGTTAAGTAAAATGCAGAGGAAAGCGGAACATGTTGGATGACACACCAAGGATGCATTCAGCCATTGGACTGATTTTCTTCACAAAATAAAGGAAAGAAAAGAAGAGAAAACTGTTTTGAGTAGATAGACATAAAATGCTAATTTAAAAAATGATATGTGTGGACTTTGGATCCTGATTTGAACAAATTAGCTATAAAAATATATTTTGAGATAATCAGCATATTAAGGACAGTTATTAGATGATATTAAGAAATTCTTTTTAATTTTGCTGAATGAAATAATGACACTGTAGTGATGTTAAAAACAGAAAAGTACCAATCACTTAACGATACATACTGATATATTTGTGGGTAAAATGATAAAAGTTCTAGGATTACTGAAATCCAATAAGAAAAATAGGTGAGGGTAGAGATTACATCAAAATGGCAGAATTGTCAGTACTTATTGAAGCTGGAGATAAGTTCTTGGAGTTCATATTTGATTCTTTCTACTTTGTGTATGTTTTAAAACTTCCATGAAAAATGGTTAAAGCATAAATTAAACAAGATCTGGTTTTTATTTGTCAGTCTCAGAGAAACGAAGCAGAGGACATAAATAACAGTATAGGCTACGTCTCTCATTGGTGCTTTTATTTTTCTTCCTTAAAGATATGTTTTGAAGGTGTCTATAGGATTAGAAGTGGCAATGCTATAGACATAGTCTTGGACCTGAGAATAGGGATCTAGAGAAGAGGGTTGTAGTGGCTACTCAGATGGAGTAAGTACAGGAGCGCCAGTGATAATTTAACTGTCTGAGAATTGTTGGGCCATGTTTCTTTCTAATGTGCTTTTCTTTTCTGCTAAACCTATGTCTTAGTTGTTGGCTTATTTTCAGTTCTTTACTAGAGTGGTAGGGCGAAGGTTGGCCACTTAGTAAATGTTGACTTCATAAATAATTAAATTTTAATAAATCGGCACCAACTTTTTGCATGAGCGACCTAGTTAAGGCTTTAACAAATGGCTAATGCTGCAAGTAAGCAGATCTAAACAAATCCTTCGTCTCGAAGAGAAAATGTCCACTATTAGGTGTTGGGAACATTATGCCAGATAAATATGTCATCTTCATTATAGTTAGGCATGGGGCTGTTTTGAGATGGAGTCACTGTACCTGCTTTTCAGCCTCATGAATCCCCATTATGATCTTCCTGGTTATGACAAATACATATAATGCTAAAAATACTACTTTCTTAGGGACGGTATTACAGGCATGGAGACACGAGATTACTTGCAACGAGGAGACAAAAGGAGCTTCAGTAAAATTACTTCCTATCAAGTGTAATAAACATGTACAATAAGTTATTATTAAGGACCTTTGAGGCAGGCCGTATTAATGAGCTATGGAGGCAACCAAATGAGATTTTAAGTAAAGAGAGAGAGAGAGGAGAGAGAAAATAAAGTTGAATGTAAAGAAAAGAGGAAAATGGAAAATGAAGAAAACAAGGAGGAGCAGGTATGATGGAAATTGCCCTGCCATTCCAAGGCAAGAGTGAAAGCAAATCTAATGAGTTTCTCTGCTTTCAGTTTTAAAAATAAGACACATTTCTCAAACATGAAATGTGGTCCATTATCTGTCAATGGTGTTCTGAGTTGTCTTCAGGCAGCAAATATATGTCATAAAATAAACTTCAAATTTCCCTCTACCTCCTTTTTATGGGTGGCACAAATTTAGCTTGTTTGGAAAATTGGTTCTTGATGACAGTTTTTCTGTTCTAACTAGAGAAATTCATTGTTGGATGTGGGGGGTGTGTGTGTGTGTGTGTGTGCGCGCAAGCTATAATTTTATGATGAATGCTTTTAACGTCTCTAAAAACAAGGTGTGTTAGGGTTTAATTGGTAGCATTTTTTTCTTGATAGTTTACAAAATAATGTCATATATTATAATCAGTCACATCTTAGATTGTAAATTTGTTTTATTTGTGGGGGAGAGAGAAGGAAGAATAGAGAAGAAATGGGAGAAAATATGACGTCCTGTATAAAGGTATAATTTAGAAAACATTTTGATTTTTACAATTTAGTTCCCATTACTTGTTTGTATGACTATTTGCGAATAAAGATTACATTTGCTTATGTTCTCTAGTTGGATCCATGAAGATTGTTAAACTCTTCCTTCTAAATGCTCCTTCATTTTTTTTCTCTTACCTTTTCTCTGCTTCTCATATATTTGTAATTTTGGTTTGCCAAGCTTGACATTCACAACTTTCCAAAAGGTGTGTATAACTTAGGTCAACTAGTACTTTGAGAAGAATCAACCTGCACAAGATGTGAGAACAGTACCCAAATCTGCACATAAGGTGAGACACAGATGCCCCTTAATCTCTTAGTGAGCACTACTTCTACCATGTGCAAACACGCTTATGTGTACCCTCCAAGCTGTACTTCTGCTTCCATTTCTCACAGCTGATTTCTGGTTCTGATTTCTAGTCACATGCTAATGCTAGATGTCAAGCAATTGCAACCTTCAATTCAGCAGCAATGAAATAAGGGTACGTTGGCTTTCTCCCATAAGAGGGGATAGCTTTTTAACCCTTCAGAGTGTTTCTTTTTGTTCTTCTGCAACTGGAGGTCATGTAGATCTCTACTACCTGGCAAGGATATTTACTATTATGGGCTCATCTTGCATGTCACACAGATGAAGAGTAAGTAAAGCTGGAAGCCCCAGTGCCTGGCATCCTCAGGTCAGGAGCCTTGAGTTCTGGGTTGTGATATAGAACCAGATTTTGTAAGACAACTGCTCTCAGATGAACAGGTGATTGACTACAGCAGAGCTTTACTCAGTAAGGTGGTACTGCTGGAGATGGGGGGAGAGGTCAAAAGCATTTGCTTGGATATTGGTTGCTGACAATCAAATGATGAGTTTGGACAATAGAAAATGGGGAGAAAACAATATCACAGTCCCTGGCTGTATCTATAACTCAAACAACTGACAGAAAAATCAGTGAAAGATATTCATCAAGTCAATTGAGCCAAATTAGTGTAAGCAAGGTTTGAGAGTTCTGGATATACACTCATTTAGAATCTGCTGATGTTCACTCGTGTTCTATGCAAATGTCCTTTATGCACCTATATAGTTACCTGTTTCATCAGACCCAATCATTCCTCTCTAAAAATCAAACAAAATGTCACCTCCCTCTTGGAGCGATTTAGTCACTGACAGAAACATAATTTCACTTATCCAGCGAAAGAAATGTTGACACTGACAAGAAGATAGTACTTTTTACCTTCAAAACTGTTTTATAGGAAACCATTTAAGCTAAAATAGCTTTTTCTTTTTTCGTTTTATCAGCAATGATTACTCCCTTTGCTGCTCCAGTGACTCTGCCATGTCAAGCCACGTCCAAAGTACCCGAGACTGATATGATTGGTTTCTGGTTTAATGAAGATTAAATATCCATGGGCCAGGACTTGGGGTGAAGGCACCTGTGGGGGACTTAGGCAAAGGTTTTTAGTGTTCTGACAAGGTCAGCTTTGTAGCTGCGAGGGGGTGGAGGAGACACAAAGCTCAGTGCAGTGAGAACCCCAAAGTTGGGACTGCCTCTCTGAGCGCCATCACCACGTTATACAGTCATAGCAAGAAGAGACGTCCCAGGCCCTGAACAAGGACACATATGGGAGAAAGAGAGAGGATTAAGTCAGGCAGGAAAGAGGAAAGGAGAATATCGACAAAGTGGGCCATATGTCTATATGTCTAACCACAGGCAAATACTTCTGTGGTTAGGAGGGGGAGTCTCACTATCTTTGAATCCTGATACACCTTCTCCTGGGCTCTGCGACCTTCGGTGAGCTTCTAACTCTCTCCAAAATGAGCCTAATCACAGTTCTTACTTCACCTGAGATTTTGATGGTAATGCACGTATATCATTTAGCATAGTTCCTGTCACATAGTAAGTGCTCAATAAATGTTACACTAGCTTTTTATTCCTTCATCAATCATATAGGTCTTTCTCATCAGACTGTGAACTCTCCTGGAATGAGAATTCTCTCTTAGTCATTATTTTACTCCTGCCTCTTCTGTCACCTCTCTGCAACCTTAGAACCGCCTTGAGACCGTCTTTCTCCTTTCTTGCACACCATAGTTCTTTCCTGTTTCACCCCAGACCTCATTGGCTGTTCCTTCCCAGTTTTCTTGCTGCCTTTCCCCCCTCCACTAGATCTCTAGATGTCTGCTTCTCCCCTGGGCTTCTCTTCTCTTTTTATTCATCTGCCAACTCAATTATCTTCTGAGCTGACCTCACCTCTGAGTCCTGGACTCACACAGCCTAATTTTTACAAGGCAGCTCTACTCAGATGTCTCATAAAGTCAAATTTTAGAAACCAACAGTTCAAAATCAAGACTATTATTCCCCTTCTTTCCTTATCAAGTCATCCGGGTATTTAACTCCATTATCCATCTACTTTTTCCCACAGACACCTAGAGATCTCCTTCTTCTCTGTCCATAGCCAATCTGTTAGCAAGTCTCTGTGGTTCAGTCTCCAAACAATCTCAGAGCCAGCTACTGCCCTCCACCACTCGAGTTGCTGCCACTGGAATCCAGGTTATCTTCAACTCTTCCCTGGAATATGTAGGAGCCTTCTGACTGTTCCCCCAATCTATACATTTGACTGCTGACAGTCCATTATTCATGCACAGCCAGAGAAATCTTTTAAAATTATAATTGGATTGTATCCCTACCTTGACTGAAGTCCATCATGATTTTCCTTTGCATATAGCATGAAGTCCAGAGTTCCCCAAAGAGCCTGCAAATGCCCAAAAGATCTGGCTCTGTCTCTCAAGCAACCCTGCATTCACGTCTTCCCCTCACTCACCATTCTCCAGTCTGGTGAGTCTTTTTTAAACTGGTTTCATGCCTTGGAATCTTTCCATGGTTGTTCTTACTGTATGGGAACCTTTTCTTAGCTCTCGCGACTGGTCTTATCTTGAGCATCACTTCCTAATGCAGGTTCCCCTTCCCCTAGTATGCTCACCCCCAGCCTTCAGTTGATTTTCTTCAAAGCACATTTCACAGTTTGTGACTTGTAATTCTTTTATTTAATTGATTTGTGTCTCTTACTCCCACTGGGGTATCCTTAGTCCTAGTGTAGTGCCTGGCACATAGTAGGACTCCATGATCCTTGGTGAATGAGTGAATCCAACAAAGCACTCAAGGGATGAGTTTTGAGTGAATGAGCAAAGTCAGTGACATCTAAAATTGTTTGATTCTTTTTAGGATCGATTGCATTGTAATCAAGGGATGAAGTGCCAAGCCCAATGGAGGCACATGGTGTAAGAGAAAGACTGGGCTCTATGGGTCCTTAGCTTGAATATGCCTCTTATTAGCTGTGTGGCCTTGGGATCGTTTCTTAAGCACCCCCAGATTTCATTTTCTCATTCTGTAAAATGGGGATAAAACAACTTTACCTCAGAGAGCATCGTGAGAATGAAATAAGATGTATGTAAGTCCTCTGGCACAGATCTGTTACTTGATAGGCACTCAACATCTGGTCATTCATTTCTTTCCTCCTACCAAATACAAAACAGTGTGGAATTTCAGGCACAGTGAGAGGGCGATGAAGGTAGTTTTGGAGAAAGGAGACTGTCTAGGTGCTAACTCTCTCCCAACTCCCACCCTCTGTTCTTAACTCCCAATCACATTGTATTAAGAATCTCAGATAACTGCAGGAAATGCATTTTCCCAGCAGTGAAGGTTGCCAATCATTGGAGGACACACGGGCCAGGTAATTACTCTTGTTTATCCTTTCTTGAAGTTCCAAATTTCTACCGAAGAATATAACTGAATTTTTGTTCAGAATATAACTGTATGTTGGGGTGAAGCCCAGTGTCATTTTTCCCCCTAATTTTTAAACTATGTTTTACTATACCTCTTGACTCCCTCCTCCATTATTTGAAAAGATTGCTCAGTTGGATACCATACTGGGAAGTTTCTAAGAGCTCCTAATTGTATTAAACTAAGTAGCACTACACATAGTTGTCTTGATTTCTTCGTTTTTAAGATGTTCTACTTGTCTGAAAATCTGCCCTCTGTTCTTCATCCTGTTCCCCTGAGTGGGTAGAGAGAACTTTTCCTGGGACCCTAACTGTCCCTTCTCCACTGACTTTTGGATTCTTTCCTTTCTCTTCCCCATTCCCTTCCTGTCCCCATGCCTACCGTCTTTGTTTTTCCATCCCTCTCTAGTCCCTTATCCCCACTGTCTTTTCTCCTATTGCTCATTTCATCATCTTTCTGCTCTATGGCCCTCTTTCACTGGTACAATTGGTAGAGCAGACACTTGGGTGCCCCATACAGTCTTCCTGGGTTTACCTGTGATCTCAGCCACATGTGCGGAAGGCCCTCCTTGCTCCATTCTGCTTCTTTTCCTCTTCTTCAACACCCAAGGGAGCAGTTTGCCTCGAGCCAAGTACTGCCCAAAAGTGCAGGGAAGTTATTGCCCAGGGGCACCTCTCAACCATTGGAGGATTGAAGCAGTGGCCCCGGGTCTCAGTGACTAATTGGATTTGGCATTTGAGGCAGTTGGAGGAGTATGGGATGACTGCCAGGTTGTTGAGGCTGAGGAAATGGGGAGAGTTACAAAGATAGTTATAGCTGTCAAGATAGAGGGGGCAGGAGACACACTGAAGGGGTTGAGTAATCTCAGGGCAGCAATCGTGCTTTATCTCTGTATTCCCAACACCTAGCAGAGATCCAGTTTCTAGGTGTTCACACAATGTTTGCTGAAATAGCCAACCCATTTCTTCATGTGCCAGCCCTTTTGGAAAAGCTGTTCTGTTGGATTGGCTTTCTTTGGGAAGGCAAGTGCAGCTACCCATGCACCATAATACTGTTCTCAAGATAGTGATAGATTTTTCTCTCTTAATATTTGCTCCATTGTTGCACAGAACATCAGTAGCAGATTCATAAAACTGCTATTTCCTTGTCATTTGTCAGGCCACTTTAGAAGTCATTTGCTTTGGGGGAAGATTAATCTTCTAAGATATCAGTATTGCAGGATGTTTCAGTAGGCATCCTAAGTGGCTCAGCAAATGTAAATTGTTTAGCATTTATATATCACTTATATTCTCCAGGAGCTCAACATTAGTTAACTCTCATGATACTTAGAGATAAGTGTCATTTCAAGTCATGATTTGTATATGTCTGAAGTTTATAAGTGTTCTCTTCTGTTGTTTTTTTTTTTTTCAGTAGCTATATCACTTTCCATCACTAAGATTTCTATTTAATTTTGTTTACTGCTGTCTTCATGAACTGGAAACACATGAAGACTTTCATTCAACAAGATGTGCAATGGTTATTAGAATAGTTTGTGACTTAAAGAAAGCTCTAAAGTGCTGTGTCCATGTTCCTCAGAATTAGAGATTTATTACAGGGAGATACCGCAGCAAGGGATAAACAAAGAAGTTGCTTCATGAACAACAGAGTTGTCCTGGGTTCTAGCTATTTCCACTCTTGGGAGAATATCCAAGAGGCTTCAAAAAAAATCCCTCCTCCCCCAATCCTTTCCCATTGACACTCCAACTTCTTGAGTGATGGAGAAGTTGTGAGCATTAGCCCAGGAGAGGATGCCAGCATGTTGCCCTGGAAGATGCTTGAGTGAGTAACAGGACCCTCACTAAGGAAAAGGATACCGTAGTAGGGCATGAGCAACTAGTGACAGCCATAGGGAGACTTCACTGGCCTCTGAAGGTCTGCCCACTGGGTGGCCAGAAGACAACTGGATACTTCCAGAGAAAAATGCATACCACCTGAGGTGAGGCATAACAGCAGAAAGCACCAAGCAACCCAAATAGTCTATGACCATACCATCCTGAACATGCCTGATCTCGTCTGATCTTGGAAGCTAAGCAGGGTTGGGCCTGGTTAGTACTTGGATGGGAGATCAACCCAGATAAAAGACAGGGAGGGCTGTCTTCCTCCTGTTGGCTCCAGTCGTGGCCATGACTGACATGGACCCTTCCAGCATGTGAACCAGAACAGATGTGGAAAATGTGGACTTCCTCAGTGGGAGCTAAATAGATAGACACAGCCCCTATCCTAATATTATGATCTTCTAGAAGAATCCCCTTGGACCCAGATGCTTTCTGGGGATGGAGAAACTTGAGGAATGAAGCCCAAATGGAATATTTACCCCCAGAGAAAGTACTTTGGGAGGCTGAGGCAAGAGGACTGCTGGAGCCTGGGGATTTAAGACCAGCCTAGACAACTTGGCAAGACCTCATCTGAATTAGAAATAACCAAATTCCCATATACTGAAGGGTTAAAAGTTTTCTACTGTCAGCAGAAATGAAGACTCAAGAGCTAAGCTGAGATTGGTTATAGATGTTTTTAAAAATCAATTTATGAGTAATTTTATAGACTCTTATGACTTATCAAACATTCTATTACTTATTATCTCATTCAGCAAGAGAGGAAATTGAGGCTTAGAAGTGTTAAATAACTCATGCAAAACAACTTGGGCACATGACTAGTCAATGGTGGTAGTGTTTCCAAGGGCAGGTCTATCAGACCTTTGCTCTCAATCCTTAAGCTAATGGATTTTAGTGTTCCCTACACTTTAAAAAAGATGCTTGTAAGAGGCAGAGAGCTCAGGTGCATAGCCTTCCCTTGGCTGGGGGCCAAGATGGGAGGTTGTGGCTGGGAATGGGTAACAGCAGATACCGTAGGGGTCTTGGAATTTCTTTGAGTCTCTTTTTTTCTTTTTATGGACAAAAATCATGTTTGATGTGAAAAAAATATACATTCTGTATTCTGCTACATATTATTATGTGTTTTTCTCTACTCTTAAAATGTTTTAAATTATGTAGCATTTAGAAAAATGAGCCATTTTCATTCTTTGGCACCAACTATCCCTCAGCAAACCTGGTGAACTCTCCAGGGCACACACATCCCAATCTGAGAGCCAGTAGGTGGTATAAGTCTTGGAGACATAAAACATGGATTTATGGTTCAACATAATGGAGGGCTAAAGCAAAATAGAAAACATTTTTACTACTGTAATAATCACCTGTGTGCACACACATGATCCGGAGAGAGGGAGAGAGAGAGAGAGAGAGAGAGAGAGAGAGAGAGAGAGAGAGAGAGATAGAGACAGAGAGAGAGAATATGAATGACCGATTGGCCCATCAGCTTAGAACAGAGGCTATTGACTTTATGCCTTTATGCCTTTATGCCTTTATGCCCATGGGCCGGTGGGGCTGATTACCTTTGTAGATTAGAGCAGAAGGTGACCGAGGCTGGTTCCTCTGACCATCATGTCAATCATTCATGACCACAGATCCCTCTACTGGCCATGGCTCTGATGGGAGCAGACCTCTGGCTCAGCTTGGTGAGAGTGAAGACCTCACGACAAGCAGAGCTAGAGAACGGATCCTCTAGTGGCTAAAACTGCAGCTCTGTCTGCAAATGTGTTCCTGGCTCTAGAAATAGCCCCTCCATGTCTCTAGAGATGTGCTTACAGCCATCAAGTAACCTTCTGATTCCTAGTTTGTTTTCCAGAAGATGGTATCCTAGATATTGGATATGAATATTCCCATTGTTGGAAAGATTATATTTCTTCACCTATAAGTTGGTAAATTAGCATCCTGATTTAGCCACCCCTCTCCCATGAATGTTTTTTAGTAAAATTCTCTTCCCAGAGCTTGGTGAACAGAAGTCACTTGGGTGAACAGAAGTCAGGTTTTGCATCTGCAAAGCTTAGGTACAGCTCCTGGGGCCTCTTTAAGGACATGCAGGCCTGAAGGCAGAATCTCCCTGAGACCAGGTCTAAGCAGCAGGCCACCCCATCTCACCCACTCCCTTCTATGTCATTTCTTCTGTCAGAGGATCGATTTTGTACTTGGGAGTTGTAAATGTACTTACAAAAGGGTTCGATCTCTTTAGCAAGTAGAGGGATGCAAATAGAAAAATGACATGACATTCTTTACTTAGAAAATTGGCAAATTAATAATAATATCCAGTCTTGGGAAGGGTATAGAGAAAACTGTCCTTTCATTCTGCTGGTGAGAGGGTATGTTGGTGCACAGTCTTTTACCTTTTTTCTTACATAGTAAAAGATCTTAAAATGCCCATGCCTTTTGATTCACCTGTTCTACATCCAGGAATGAATCCTAAGGAAACAGATGATGAGAACTACTTGTAACAGGCAAAAATTGTGCCAACCCTACTATACATGCCCTCCAGGAGGGGAGTGGTGAAGTGGATCATGGTTCGTAACCATGAGGGATTGCAGCCAGCTACTAAAGTAATCTTGCAGCTGCACACTTCACAGATGTGGACAGATGTCCTGATCCAGCTGAGTGAAAAAATACTGGGCAATGTGTATATGGTATAAATTCATTTTGGATATATGAAAATGTATGTGTGTGTACTTGCATATGTACACGCATGTATGTTTGTGTATATGCACACATGCCCATCAACAATGGCTGTCTCTGAGCAGTGGGATGGGCATGGCTTCCAACAGAAATTCAACCAATTCCTCACCCTTGTGATGTCAGAAGACTCCTTGGTGTTAGCCCACTTAGACTTCCTAACTCTGTCTACCATTCCTGTGTTAATGGTCCTAGTTCCTGGATTTTTAGACCTAGAAAGGTTGTTCTAGTTGCTGCTCTCAACTGCTACTTGCTCTGTGTTCCTGATTATTCCACTTTTGCCACATCTCATCCTCCCTACCCATCTCAGCCAAGCCCTTCATTCTGCTGGGGTGTGATTCTTCCCTTGTCTGTGAACACTGTCCTTTAGTTTCTGGCTGTTGTTCTTTGCCAAGCCTAGTACTTTTGAAACTTGACTTCTTTGCCCCATCTTGGTTCTCTGTGCCGGACATATGCCCATGCAGTCAGCTTGTTGCTGTCGTTCCTGAGGCACCTGCAGTGAGGCCATGCCATCTGCTTGGCTTTTGCTTATGCCTGATGTGTTTCTTCCCTCTCCCAGTTTATTTCCACTGCCCCCGTGCTTTTGGCTGCCCACATGGCAGGGCCTGTCACTCATTCCTGGACAACATCCAGGACAGTGGGGTTGAGTGGCAGTGAGTTCGCCTTCCATGTGGGAGGACTGGCCGAGATCCAGGTGGCTTTGCTCGTGACCCTGTCCTGCCACTCTTTATTAAGCAGGACTAGTGCCTGGGACAGATGACACCGTCTTTCCATGGAGAGTTTGGCTTAGCATGTGCATGGAAAATGGTCTCAGTGATGGGTAGAACAATGAGATTTTAAAAAAAGAAAGCTCCAGAAACCAAAAATGATTCAATGCTTCCCTTTGAAGCAGCCTCTTTCTCTTTCTTATTTAAGATCTCTATTGCTTGTCCAGAGAGCCCTGGGATGTTATTAGAAAGAAGATGCCAGAACCAAAGATATTCTTAGGCAGATAGACCCAGATCTTAACACTGCTTCTGTTATTGAGAGAGTGGCTTAGCCTTTTTGATATTTAGTTTCCTTGTCTGATAAAAGGAGGTTTAGTAATAATGATAATACTTATTTATTGTGTATTTACTATAAGCCAGCTACTATATCAAACCCTTAAATTTAATCAACTTAACAGTATGGTAGGTACTATTAATTTTCATTTTATAGGCTGGGAAAAGGGAATTTTAAGAAACTTAGATATTTAAATTCACACAGCTGATAAGGCGTGTAATTGAACCCAGTCAGTCAACTATGAGGCCACACTTGAAGTCTGCACTAGTTACCTCTCCCAATGAACCAATGCCAGTGAAGCACCTCCTTCAATGCCACCACACACTAAGTGCTCACACATTGTCTCTCTTAGTGGCATCCTGGGTTGCCTTGGAGTCGGGTTCTCCTCTTCATGGACACCCCAGGACTTTACAACTAAAACCCAGGAGCAGGCCGGCTGCCTGTCTCATATCTGAGGCTATAGGCTGAATCTTCCTTTCCCTATGTGACAGTGAGCAATGAAACTCCAATTTATGATCTCCCACTGTCTTTATGGGGCCCCTGTTCCTAAACCTCATCAATCATTGTCACTTTGAATTTTTGCAGTGTCTTACAAAATCAGCCTATGTTGATCTTTCCATTGGTTTAAAGCTTCTGCAGTGAAGATCTGTGCCTATCTCGTCTCTCTAAAATGGGCATTATACCACATCAAATCTCCAACAACAAGCCCTCAAAAGCAATTATATCAGACACCACTACCACAGTTAGTATTAACCCAGATCCCACCAGACAGTACCCAATTTTTGGTACACTATGTGCTGAGCTCGGGGGTCTCAAGTAAAAATTTCTACTGGACTAGGCAGGAGCATGCGTGATGAGGCAGGCAAGGTGGGCTGCAATGTACCAAGAGCCTGTGGCCTCACCAACTGCTACTTAGCTCCTGCTGACTGTTGCCATACTGGACTGTAGTCTCAGCTTTGTCAGGTCTTCACATTTCTCAAAAGAGATTATAAATATGGATTTTTATGTGCAATTTCCCAACATAAAAATTCTGGCAAGGAATTCACATTTAAAAAATCCTTATCTGTGGGATGCATACCATTTGTTTGTTTTTATAGCCTCTGACCTAGCCCTTCAAGGCCACTGAGTGAATATCAAACAATAATAAAAGCATAAGCCATGATCACGGGATAGTGAATATAATAAAAGGTTTTATGTCCCAGAGGTCTCTAAAGAGCCATTGCAAGGCCACTGCCACTTTAAGAGGCAGCCCGGGACGCCGTAGGAGACATCAACTTGACTGCACTAATTGCAGTGGCTTCCATGCCAATTCCAGGATCTCATCCTGGTTTCCTCATCTTTGTTTTCTTGGCTTTAACACTCCTTGCTCTCTCTTCTGGTCCAATCTCCTGCCAGCTGACTGCAGGGTTGGCCTGGTTCTTCTGGGTAGTTCTCTTTTTGGCTTTGATAGCCTCCCTCTTCTCTGAAAGGAAATGAGTTTCCCACCCACAACAAATCTCTGCCAGAAGTGAGGCTTTCTCCAGGTGAACTCGTCTCTTGATACCTATGTCATTTCTCTCCAGCTTTCCATCTATGCCACTGGAGTCTTAGAGGCGGAAGCCAACATGTAGATTCTAGCCAAGTAGTGCAGTCCCTATGAATCTCCAGTGGTCAAATAATACTAAAGGAACCAGTTATGGATTGAACTGTATCCCTCCTACAAAATTCATATGTTTAAGTCCTAACCCCTCAGTGCCTCAAAATGTGACTTTATTTGGAAATAGCGTTCTTTGAAGAGGTAATTAAGTTAAAATGAGGCCATTAGGGTGGATCCTAACCTAGTATGACCGGTGTCCTTAGAAAAAGAAGAAATTAGGACACAGATAAACACAGAGGAAAGACCCTGTGAAGACTCACGGATACGATGACCACCTACAGACAAAAAGGAAGGCCTCATAAGAGACTAACCCTGCTGACACCTTGATTTCAGACTCTTAGCTTCCAGAACTCTGAGGAAACAAAGTTAATTCTCTTGCTACTTTGTTATGGCAGCCCCAGTAAACTACTACAGACCCCGAGTTAAGATCTCATCCTAGTGCTTCTGAACCCCCCATGGGGCCTTCACAGTCATTATGAGATGCAGCCTGACATTATGGATACAGTGATTTGCATCATGCTCTTAACCCAGGAGTTCTGAACAGTTAGTTTAGGATGGATGTGTAGGCATAGATGATTCCTGATCTGTTTGGGTTCTTTCCATGGAACTGAGATAAACACAGTGGAATTGCCAAATATTAGAGATGTACATAGCTAGGAGTGGTTTACGGCAGCGGAGTTGGAGGAAGAATCCAAGCTTATTCAAGAAGCAAGGTTATGTTCTGATGGCAGAGAAGTCTTGCCAGAAGCCTGTGGAACTAGAGGTGGTTTGGGTTCTGGTTCACAGATAGATTAGAAGAGGTGGTTTAGGATCAAAGCTGTGAGTAATGAGGATATGAGAGGCCTTTAAAAAAATGTCAGCTTAAAGGACCTGGGTAAAGCCAACTTAAAAAATCTCTGGTTAATTAGACCTGCTGACATTATGTTGGTTTATTTTCTGTCAGAAGAAAACTGCAAATTGAAGCGTTCAGTTTGAAGCACATGTATGCTTCTTCTCAACACCTTCCCAATATCTTCGTCTTATAATTTTGCATTGTATCTGGAACTCTTACATGTATTGACCAGGACTGAAGTTAGCAAACAAGAACATGTTAGTGGACACCTATGCAATTTATATTTTTCAGGAAAAGATAAAACCACTGACACGTATTGTTTTAAAATCTGAGAACGTCCAACAGATAAAGCCCCCCTTTCTTCCTGGCAAAGCTTCAGAAATCACTTGAAGCTGCCTGCCCGTGGCCACGTGGCACAATTAGCAGACCATTGCTTTTTGGCTTTGTGGAGCTTGGCAGAAGCAGAATCCTGTGACGGCGTGAGGTCTGCCCTGCTGGGCAGCTTCTCCACTGATCTGGTCTTGGCTCTGAGAACTGGAGGAGCTGGGACGGGGAGGCAAGGGGGAGCATGTTGACCTTGCAGAACCTGCAGCCTCCAGGTTTACATTTTCCACCCTGACCGTGCTCATTTTTAACAAGTTGAACCATCTTCTTGGTGTATCGGTGATTCACTGCAAGGCATTAGCACATGTTTGTGTGGAACAGAAGGTTCACGATATTGATTTGTTGAAATGAGATAAGAGAAATACCGGGTCCTCAGATGGGTGGATCTTTTTAGGGCCAGCAAAAATGCTGACACTGGTCTCAAGAAGGCAAGAGTATTGAACTACAATGAGTGGGACCTAAGCTTTCACTCCCCGCCCCCTGCCGAGGCAATCAATGATAGCCAAATCTTGACCAGTAGACTCCTTCACTGAAAACTCAATGATTCATTCCTCAAACATTTACTGAGCACCTACTGTGTAGCAGGGACTATTCAAGGTGCTGGAGATATGGCAATGACTAACGAACATGGTCATTGTTCTTGTGGCTCTTTCATTCTAGTTGTGGGAAGGCACTACACGCATAAGAAAATGATGCCACAGCACGATATATACTGTCAAGAATATTAGATAAGTTAATGATATAGAAAAGATGGTGGAGGGCTGCTTTATGAGAGTCAGTCAGTGAAGGACACGAACGCCAAGGAGGTGATGTTCGAGCTGAGACCTGAGTCATGAGGAAGAGGCAGCCATGTGAAGGTCAAAGGAAAGAGTAACTGGAGTTGAAAAAAGAGCAAGTGCAAAGGCCGTCAAAAGGCAACACCCTTGCTGTGTTCGAGGGAGGAAGGAGGATCCGTGCAACTAGAGTATCCTGAATACAGGAACGTGGAAGCAGCAAGGGTCAGGAGAAAGTCAGTCCTGGTGGGGCCTTATGGGCGAGGTAAAGAATTTAGATTTTACCTAGTTGCCTTTCAACTAACAACGAAGAAGAAGGTGCCAGGTTTTAAAAAGCCACATTAACCATCGGTTCATGAAGTCAGACATCTGTCCTTATGAGTCACGTGTCCAGGATTCCACCAGAGAGCAGCCAGATCAGTGTGCAGACCTAAGCCTGTCTGCCTCCAAAGTGCGTGGCTTCCCGGCCTCTCTGCCTCCTTTCCTATCTGAAAAGAAGGGCTTCCTATATTGAAGTGAAGGGCTGTGTGTTACAGGAGATGCAGTTCTAGAGCTCACCCTGGCATCCATTACCTGTGACCATATAACATCTCTGTGTCTTCACCACACAAAAGGGCCTCCAGTGAGCATAAAGGCCTCATCAGGGCATTGCCTGTGAGGAAATGCTAGCTGTGGGTAACAAGGCTAAGACAGAATGTATTAGTTAGGCTCTCCAGATAAACAGAACCACTAGGACACACACACACACACACACACACACACACACACAAACACACACACACATATATATATATATCATATATATGTATATGAGTTGATGCATAAGTTTACAGCATTTTTCACTTGCCCATGGAATGCAAATGTCACACAATGATTAACTGGTCACAGATGATCATATTTGCTAATTCTCGGGTTGACTGATGTGACTCATCATGGATTAAAGCGCTTAAATGATCTTCGTCAAAGCTCAATGGTCTTCCTGAACATGGAGAACACTCAGGCCAAAGTGACCAAGTGACCCTCTTTGAAATGACAAAACCATTTTCTTTCCGTGACCTCTCGGATGGCATTCTTTTTGTTTATGGCACAAATGTTTTGAGCCACCTTTGCTGCCTTTACTCCTCTATTAAACTCAAACAGACAAATATGTCAGAAATGTTCTTTTTTTTTCAACTCGACACAGCATCTTCTTTAGCCCACAAATAGCACTAACTTTCTTCAAATCTGCAAAATGCAAGGCATATTACCAAGCATAACACTGCCATTCCAAATGACAAAAGGTAAACTCCCAACACTGCAGAGTTACCATACCAAACCCAAATGCTACAAGCTTATGCATCAACCTAATATCTATGTAAAATGAGCTATACTATGGGAACTGGCTCATGTGATTATGGAGGCTGAGAAGTCTCACTGCAAGCCCTCTGAAAGCTTGAGAACCAGGAAAGCCAGTGGCATAATTCAGTCAGAGTCCTAAGGCCTGGGAACCAGGAGCAGTTGGCATAACTCCCATGCCGAGATTGAAGACTCCAGAACCAGGAGTTCTGATGCCCAAGGGCTGGAGAAGATGGTGTTCCAGCTCAAGAAGAGACAGCAAGAGTTCACCCTTCCTCTGGCTTTTTGTTCTATCTGGGTTCCCAATGGGTCAGATGATTCCTGCCCACTTTGGTGAAGGCAGATCATCTTTACTCAGACTGTAGATTCAAATGAGAATCTCTTCCAGAAACTCCCTCACAGACATACCCAGGTGTACTAGAACAGCTACATGGGTATCTCTTAGCCCAGTCAAGTTGACATATAAAATTAATCATCACAGATTTCATCATAGTTTCAAAACAAGTGAAGTGAATTTTATGAGGAATAGTAAATATCACCTGTTTTCATTGGAGACGGAAGAGACTAGGTTTCTTTTAAGCAGAAATTCTTAACTGATGTCATTAGATATCTAAGGGGTCTCTAAAGACAATAGTGGGGTCCATAAACTATTTTTCTCATTTCAGAAATGTCCAATGTCTAAAGGAACCGCTTCAGCAGATTCTGTTAGTCAGAAACTGTCTTCTAAAGTTGAATATACACATATGCTAGGGCCCAGCAATTCCTCTACTGGAATGAGTACAAAATACAGAAATCCTTACCTATACTCTCCAAAAGATACATACAAAATGCTTAAGCCAGTTCTATTGGAAATAGACACCAATGGGAAATTACCCAAATACCTGTCAATAGTAGAATTGGTAAGTAAACTGTAGTATGTTTATACAATAAATATGCATTAAGCCCTGAGAATGAATGATTTTAACTATGTGTAACATGGATCTTAGCCAATGACTAGACACAAAGAATATATATGGTAAGAATCATTTATATGAAGTTCAAAGACTGGAGAACCTACTCTATGATGTTGGAAGTCAGGAGAGGAGTTTTCCTTAGAGAGCTTGGTGTGTAGTGTCTGCAGGGAAGTCAAGGGTGCTGGTTATGGGTACTGAGGATGTTCTGTGTCTTGATCTAGGTGCTGGTTATGTGGGGGTCTGTTTGGTTTGTAAAGATGAATTGAGCAGTACATCTTTGGTATATATAATTTCTATAATATATTATACTTCAACTAAAATTTTGTAATGTGTGGAAAACTTAAAAATGGAAATTTTACTCTGGCTATTTCTGGGTTTTACTGCACACCCAATTAAAATATGACTATTATAAGATGGGAGAGCAAGTTAATTTTGCTAGAAAAACTGTTTGCAACGCAATAGCTTTTAAAATGTGGGAGAAAAATGATGAAAACTTTCTTTGGGGCACTATTTGTGAAAAGTTTCAGAGCCAGCATGCTAAACTTTAAAAACAAACTGTCTCACTGACGATGTGTTTGTTACCAAGTAAGTTCATAGGAAGTTTGTGGCATCTTCATGAAAGATACAAGAGAATGTTATCATTTGAGAGTGACTTACATTTAGACCTTGCAAGACACCAGGAGGTGGGCTAATGATCTTTTCCTGCAGGTATTTTTAGATCGGCTTGCTATGAGTTTCCAGCTCAGTGAAACTGAGGTGAGGATCCCAAGTTTACCTGGGCTCTTCCCCTTTGTCTCATCCACAGAATGGCAGGGGGTCAGCTGTGTTGTTCCAGGCTCGGATGCCTCCTCCAGTCAATCAATAAACAAGAAAGACCCCAGGAAAGAGGAAAAATGGTATGCTTGATTGAAAGTGAGTTTGTCATGTGTACCAACAAGACAAACAACTTATGTTCTATGAGAACCAGGGTCCCTTGGCAAGCCGACAGCCTTCTACCATCTGCCAGCCACCTTTTGCCACCATCTGCCAGTCATCCAGCCAATCCAGTCTCCTTCCTGCTGTGTGCCTCAGTGGGGAGAGTCAGGCAGTCTATGTTGCTGATCCAATTCATCCTTGTTTTGCAGGGGCATTGCCAGAGCAGGGGTGTCTGCAGTTGGTGGTAAGGAAGTGAAAAACTGCTACCATCCATTACCTTGCTCCATTGAATTAGTTCATGAATTAGTTCATGGCAGTGACTTCAATCTGGATGCCTAGAGGAGCTGAGGGTCAGCTGTCTCACCCACAGGGACCTGGAAACCCAAGTTCTAGAAAGGAGATGGAAAGGCCAGCAGTCAGAAGGCAGCTATATTCGTGGAGAGTCGTGTGACAGTGAGAACAGCTCACCAAGAGCCTTGGCCTTGAACCCTGAGACTCAGTCAGTGGTGAAAGGAGGGGAGGCACACTTCCCAGCAGCAATTCTCATCTTTCCTCTGTGTGTCCACTCTCCTCTTGACCTAGGGGGTAAATACAGATTTAGAAGTTGAATTCTTCTTGCCAATAACTGACTTAAGGAGGGGAATTTATTCCAAATATAGCCATGGAGAAGAGAGGGAAAACGTATTGGGGGATGGTTGGTTAATGTGTCCTCACAGGAAGCTGTTTCACTGTAGTGTCTTGATGTGACCCCTGAAATGCTTGCAGCCATTCTGTGATCATGAAAATAGCAGGCATGGAGATAAGCTGACACATTTAGGCTGCTAGGGGAAAGATGGAACAGGTGTCTCAGGACACCACAGAGGCTAAGCTTAAAGAAAATGATTTTGAACTGAATTTTCATGATGGGAGCTAATACATTTCCCTTATTGTTTAAGTCAACTGAGTGTGAGTATTTAGTTACTTGCAGCCCAAACCCCTCTAATTAATTTGAAACTTCAGTCCAATGTTTTCACATCTGCATGCACATATTGTCAATTTTCTAGCTAGAAAATTTTACTTGGATAAATCCTGTGAGCCACTGCTTTTCAGTTGCAAAATGTCTAAAGCTTAACTCCTTGTCTCCCTCATCTGCATCTTGATTTTTTACTAGAAATAATCAGAAATCTTTGACTTCTTCTATTCCTGTTAATATACCATACACATACACAGCATTACACAATTGTGTTTTAATGATCATATAAGAAGTTCTAGTATTTATGAATGCTTACTGTGTGGCATGCCCTGTGCTAGGAACGTTTATGCAGTCCATATAAACTACTGTAAATTTTTTAAACAGTGTTGAAGGATAATGATATTTCCATTGTGTACCTTAGGAAAGTAAAGCTTAGAGCTATTAGGTAACCTCCCCCAAGCCACACAGCTTATCTTGGATGAAAAGTGATTGAAACACAGTACAGACTTTTTCCCCTGTGGACATTCCCCTTGTCTGCTCATCTTTTATTTTCAGACAAGTTTTGCATCTATATTTCCTTTTTCTCTCCCTCTGTCATTCTTCAAGTTTAGGTCTAAGTGTCTCACGCCTGGATTACTGCAGTGGAAAAGGCTTCTGGACTCTCTGGCTTCAAATCTAAGCCTCATGTTCCTGGTGTACTGATTTCCCCAAGATTTGGCTCATTCCACTTTTGCACTTTAAAATCTTCAGTGATTTGTCATCTTCTGTAGCAGCAGTCATAGTGGCAGGCAGGTAATATAAATATGTGAAGTCTGTTGAAGACACTAGACTCCTGATGACTTGTTTGAGGACCAAATGCTTTTTAAAGCACTGGACGCTTCAAGTACTCAAGGCATCAGTTGGCTGCCAGTTTGTAACCAAGGGCCTTTAAGACAAGATCCATTAATTTTCTCATGGCATTAAGGTCATCTAAGATTGACTCCCAGACTAATATCTCTCTCTCATCTCCTATTCATCAGCCCTATACAGCTGCTTATTGAGACACAAAGGCCAAGTTCCTCTATTCTCCCCAAGTGGAATTGACCCCATGCTCTTTCTCGTACCTTTGTCCCAGGAATTTTGTCCATTCATTCTTATCATTCCCTGATGTAACAAACCAGCTCTAGTCCCTTTTCTTTGACACAGCTTTCCTAAGATCTCATAGAAGAGACTCTCATAAGCAGACCTTGAACAACAATCGTAATACTATAAGAAAGGGATTGGCAGTGGTGGAAAACTGCCAGAGGAAGTGAGGAACACCTCATCAACAAGGGTATCTGCATAATGAACATTTATATATCTAACCCTGAATTGTACCCCACATATTTAAAATAAAAACCTAAAATAAATAAATAAATGAAACTCTATCAAAAAGAAGAAGAAGAGGAATAGACTCTCAGGGTTGCGAGAAACCCCCAAGACCCTCAGACCAGGGCTCCTGGATTACCCCTGTCAGATATCTGTCAGGCCTTAGCTTGAACACCTCTGGCAACAGAGAGGCCATGACTCCCTAAGAGCTCCTACCACCACCCTCCGCCTTGCCTGTTCAAAGTCCTGACATCAGTTGAGCCAAATCTTATCATCCTAACATTCGCATTTTGGGGTCAGATGGGGCACACCCACTCCTTCTTTTACATAGTTAAAAAACAGTTGTGTTTTCCATCGTCTCAGAATCCTCCATATTCAAAACTCATTCGAAGAGATTATTTTAGATAGGTATTTAAAATCCTCAGAAACAAAGGCTTAATGAACTCATGGCAAGTTTTTATATATAACTAATAAGTTAAAGGAGAACGACCAAATGCTTACTTTGGAAGGGGGCTTCAAACTGGAGCTTGTGGAGAGCTTAGGTTCTTTCTCTGAAGGAATCACATTCAGTGTTTGTCCACCTACGAAAAGTTGAACGAAGATCTTCAACATTTTAGGAGGAGAAAACGCTTCGTTTCATTGGCTTTAGTGTTAGCTCTTCTCTGCAACATCCACTTCCTTGACTTGATGAGCGAGACTGATACAGCTCTTGATTTTAAAAATGTGCCCATTGTTGCATTTTATACATATGAACAAACAAAAAAGCCCAGCTCATAATAATTTCTCTTCAAAATAATATGTTTGAGATTTCAGCTCGACTTATTGGAATTTATAAGACATACCATATAACAAAAAATGTTGCAGTAAACCCTAAAGAAATTGCATTTAAAAGACTGTCGAACTTGTTCATTCTTCAAATTGGATTGGCATAGATTTGGTGTGTTGTGTTACTGATTTTCTATTTGTAAAGGATTATGAGTTGTATGGAATACACATTCCTAAACTGGAAAAAAGCCCTCTAAATCTCTCTCACTTCTTGCCTATATGCTACAAGAGGATCAGACGTAGTGTTTGACTGCCCAAATGCATTCTGAAGTCCTCTGAGGAAATAACTGATTTTGAGCAATGAACAGTGGTCAGACCAAAGGGGACAAAATGGAGAGAAATACAAGGGTGGGACAGGTAATCAGGGCAGCAGCCATTCGTTGAAAAACCTCCCCCATAGAGTAATAATGTGTGTGTGTGTTCTCAGGGAGTTGTGAGTGACTGTATGTGAGTGTGTGTAAGGTGTTAGTATGTGGTGGAGTCAGAGACTTGAGAGTGGATTGAACATTTATCTGAACCATCTGTCTGAGGAAACCTGAAAACTCTGTTTTTTTTTTTTTTGAGTTGGAGTCTCATTTTCGCCCAGACTGGAGTGCAGTGGCCCGCTCCCGGCCACCGCAGCCTCGACCCGCTGGGCTCCGGCCATCCTTCCGCCTCAGACTTCCAAGTAGCTGGAACTACAGGCGCGCGCTACCATGCCCGGCTAATTTTTTGATTTATTGTAGAGATGAGGTCTTGCCAAGTTGCCCGGGCGGGTCTCGAACCCGTGGGCTCAGGCAATCCACTCACCTCAGCCTCCCAAAGGCGCGGGATTACAGGCTGAGCCACCGAGCCCGGCTTGAAAACTCTGTTTTACTGATAGCATATTTAATCCAGACTTGTAGATCAGGAAGCAGTCACAGTGAATTCTGGTATATTTTCCATTCCTTTCCTGAATTTTCACAGCACT
>CAUYQG010075336.1:0-21649 GCA_963574415.1 Tarsius wallacei | reverse complement strand
AATAAAAAAAAAAAAAAATAAATAAATAAATAAATAAATAAATAAATTACTGACAAAGAAAAAACAATCTTGGAGCTTTAGGAAGGAAGAAGGAACAATGGAAAGGGCAGAAATATGAATCCAGACAGTAGACTATTCTTTACATCAATAGCTATGAGTTTTAAAAATAATATTTGATGATTGAAACAAAAATTATAAAGTCATCTGATGCTCAAGATAATGATATTTAAAAATGAGAAAGGTAAAATGGCCTAAACAGAAGTCACACTACACTCAATGTGATGGAATGTTAGTACCAGTAGACTATGGTAAGTTACGTAAATATATTGTAGTGCTCAAAACAACCATTAAAATAACTCTGCAAAAGAAAATACACACAAAAATATATTCAAGTAATATAAATAGCAGACAACTGAAAACCATAGGGAACAAATAGAAAGCAAATAATAAGATGGCAGGCTTAATTGCTAACACACCATTCATTTTAAATGCAATGGTACACCAATCAAATCCCAGAGACTGGCAGAATGGATTTAAAAAATTGACCCAACTATATTCTATTTACTAGAAATTACTTTCACACACAGTGATACATGTGGATTAAAAGTAAAAGGATGGAAAAAGATAAACCACACAAACAGTAACATAAATCAGGAGTGGATAAAATCTGATAAAATACATTTCAGAGAAAAAAAAACTTACTAGAAGCAAAGAAGGATGAACATTAGATGATAACAGGATCAATCCACCAGAAAGATGAAGTTTCTAAATAAATACACCTTAAAAAAATAACCACAAAATTCTAAAAGGGAAAACTGAAAGAGCTGAGAGAAGAAATACATAAATCTACCATTTTAGTTGGTGACTTCAATGCTTCCTTCTCTGCAACTGATGGGCTTACTGTAGACAGAAAATTAGCAAGGATATTGAAGATCTAAACAATGCAGTCAACCAACAGAACCCAATTGAGACATATCAAACACTCCAACAAATATGGAAGACCACATTTTTTTTTTGAAGACCCAATGGAACATTCATCAAGATAGACCATATCCTGGGCTATAAAACGAATTTGAACAAATTTTAAAGAATTGAAATCACAAAGAGTGTGACCACAGTGGAATCAAACTAGAAGTAAATAACAAACAATAGCAGAAAAATATTTAAACATGTGGAAATTAAACAACACACTTGTTGAAAGTGACAAGCTGATTCTAGATTATATATGTAAATTTTGAAAAAGAAAAATTTTGATGACTTATAACTCGTGTGTTCAAAACTTATACTAATGCTACAGTAATTAAGACACTGAGGTGTTGTTGCAAATATAGGCACATAGATCAATGTAACAGAAGTGAGAGTCCAGAAATAAATCCTTACTTTTATATTCAATTGAATTTTGATAAAGATGCCAGAACAATTCTAAAGAGAAATCATAGTTCTTTCAACAATAGTGTTGGGATACTTATATATCCATATATAAGACATGAACTGAGACCCTTGCCTCACATTATCCCCAAAATTAACTAAAAATGGATTTTAGACCTAAACGTACAAGATAAAATTACAAAAATTCTAGAAGAAAACAGGAAAAAATGTGATCTTGGGTTAGGCAAAGTGACAACAAACACAGAATTCATAAAGAGAAGAAATATGTTACTAAAAACTTTTGTACTTCCAAAGACACCATTAGGGAAATAAAAAGATATGTCCCAGACTGAGAAAAAATATTTACAAATCAGACAACTTTTTCCCAAAAGAAACTTTTTCCCAAAATATATAAAGCCCTCTTACAACTCAATAATGAGATGACAAATAATACAGCTAAAAATGGACCAAAAAAAGATTTGAATAGACATTTCCCTAAAGGAGATATACAAATGACTAACAAAGTTCAATATCATTTGTCATTGAGGAAGCGCAAATTAAAACCACAATGTGATACCACTACACCCCCACTACAATGGCTATAATCCAAAAGACAGACAATGCCAAATTCTGGCAAGGATATGGGTAAATTGAATCTTTGTGCATTGCATGTGGGAATATAAAATGGTGCTGCCACTTGGGAAAACATTTGGGTGGTTTTTTAAAACATTAAACTTACCATATGACCCCGCAATTCCACTCATAGCAATCTACTCAAAAGAAATGAAAGCATATGTTCACACAAAGACATATTATGATGATACTGTTCAGAGCTGCTTTATGTATCAGAAACTGGAAACAATTTAAATATATCTATCAACAGGTGAATGGGTAAACAAAATTTAGTGCATTTACCCAATAAACTTGGTAATAAGACTGTAGATATAGGCCAGAGGATAGATGAACCTCAAAAATACCATACTAAGTGAAAGAAGCCAGATGCAAAAGATTACATATTGTATGATTTAGTTTCTGTGAAATGCCTAAAAAAGGTAAATTTATAGAGACAGAAAGTAGATCAGTGGTTGCCTAGGACTGAGGGTGGGAGTGGGGATTAATTATAAATGGTCAGGATGGAACTTTTGGGGGTGATAGAAATGCTCTAAAACTGTATTGTAGTGATGGTTGCACAACTTTATACATCTAAAAACTGTTAAATTGTACACTTATGATTAGTTCATTTTATGGTAAGTCATTTATGTCTCAACACAGCTGATTCTTTTTAAAACCATATGTCCCCATAAGGCCCCAAGGATTAGGTGATGTTGGCATTTTAAACTTGAGTGATGGCTGGGGATGGTAAGAAGCTCTGGCTGGTCAGCCAACCAGTGTGCTCAGGATTTGCAATATCTGGCCTTCTGTGGCTAGCAAGTGGCTCCTGGTAACTTGGGCCCATCTTCCTTTGCTATAGTTTGTCCCATTCTGTGCTGGTTCTGACTGAAATTAGAAGTTCAGCAAGGATCTCATCTTATCCTGGTGGGCATTAGAGTTTGATCTGCTGCAGCCGTGTGTGCTTTCTGTCCATTCCCCTTAGGAGAAAGTGGTCACAGTCATGGGATACCCAAGGTCAGGGACAACTACAGGATTTTGCACAAATGCTGCCTTTCTCTGCCAGCTGTGCTGGACACTGTCAGTGAAGTGGGTTGGGCGTCTGAGTAGTAGTTCTCCATATGGCATGTCTCCTATTGGGTCAACCCCCACAGATTTGCCTCTGGAAAGCCTGCCATTACCCTACCTGTACCCCAGGACCCTGCTGGAGCCAGGTCTCATGCCCATAAACTTGGTAGTCAGCTCCTGGCCAACTCTGCATCTTCCTGACTAGACCCTCATGCCTATTTGACTTAGCTGCATCACAGCTCCCCTGCCACAGTGCTTGCATACCTGACTTTGGCCTGAATTGTGCTCTGCCTCTGCAGCCCAGGAACCTCCTCCTGTCCCTGTCATGCCAGGTGCCTCTCAGGTCACAGCACCCTTATCTATCTTCCTGCTCTGTGTTGCTGCCACGGCCCCTGGAGTCTCAAGCTATGATCAGGAAAAATATTATTTCTGGCCTCTGACCACTTCCTCCTAAGGAGAATGGGAAGAAAGCACAAGATCAGGGGAAGATACCTAGATCAGAAACCCTCAGGCAGGACAGGGGAAGGGGCTTAGGAAGAGGCCTCAGCTACGGTCACCTAGAAAAAGGCCTTGCCAAGTGACCAGGGCAGAGCCTGGGGACTCCAGGGAATTCTATGACTTGCTAAGAAAGGTTCAAAGAGATGGAAAATAAGTCTCATCTTGAACATGTATTATCCCTGAGGTCAGAAGTTGTTGTCTTCTGGGAGGGGTGGCCCTGATCTTCGGGGTCAGGAGACAGTTCCTTTCCCATGGAAGAGTGTTCTGAGAACACAGACATCCCAGAGCAGAGAGCAAGTCCTGAGCAAGCATTTCAGGGATTTGCGAGATTAATTGTGCCCTCCCTGGGGAAAATAACCATGGGAGGGTTCAATGCTTAAGAATGGAACCGCTCCAAAAAGTCCCGGAAAATCAGATTTAAAATGAAATCCCCCCAGTTGTACAGAACTGTGATGCATTCCATCCTATAACACCTCTTCAGTGGATCCGGGTGCCTTCCTTCCTGCAGTGCAAGTTAAAGAAAGTTGTAGAGAGGATGGACTGGGGCACCGCAAGGGCAGTTCCCAGGCAGGATGTCACCTGGCCTTTCAAGTGACCTCTTCTTATGGATCAATAAAAGTGCTTGCCAGTGAGAGATGTTAAAGTGGACACCATGTTACCTTGGCCAAAGGCAACTGCAACTGATGTTGTCCCAGCTTCCTTTGTCTTTTTTGGTCCATACACTTTCTCAAGGATAAAGAGTCCGGGCATGGGGTATTTATATGCTAGAAAAATTATAGACACAGTTTTACTGTGGTTTGTGAGTTTAGTTTAAGCATATTCAGTATTTTCTGAACCATCAGAGATTATTAAACATACCCCATCATTAGAAGTATAGAATTGAATGAATAAGTGGTTTGTTCAGAATCTCAGAGTGAAGACAAAGATGTCATTTTAAAGAAAACCTAATGATATATGTTCCCAACTTAGAGATGTAACTGTGTGCTTCATTCTTATAATATTGAATAGTAGCAGCATTCAAAATATTTATTCTTTCCATGACAGGCAATCTGTGGTAATGGTTACGATTCTGGGGCCAGACTTCCTCTATTCAAATCAGGGTTCTGCCTCTGATTGCTGTGTGCTCTCAGCTAGTGTTTCAACCTCTCTGAAAAATGGCAACAACAATAGACCTAATATGTAGTATTGTTTGGAAGATTAAATGAGTTATTTTGTATAAAGGGCTTCCAACAGTACCTGTAAGCTCCATGCGGGTGATTCTATTATTATTTGGACCATACTTATTGAGTGCCTCTTCTCTCTGGGGCTGCTTACAAGGCAATAGAGCAAGAAAGAAATAGTGGTGCACAGCTGATGTCCTTGAGGTCCTCGTCTAATAGGAGACCCAGAGAAGTACAACTGCGGTGACTTCCATGCCAGCAATGCCCATGGAGCTGCTCAGGTTCCCAGAGGAGTTGCTCCTAACCCCAACTTAGAGGTCTGTGGGTGGTAGGGAAAGCTCCTGGGAGGTGATGTTCGGGCCAACCTCTTGAAGGATGAGGCAGAGGGTTACAGATGAAGAGACTTGGGGGAGGGGAACATGCAGAGCTGGGGAGGGAGAGGCATATGAGAAAGGCCTGGGGGCTGGGAGAACTTGGGCCATGGGGGTGAGAAGCTCTGGTGTTGCAGGGCAGAGCAAGAGGGTGGCAGGCCACACATCAAGGCTGCCGTTCCTCCTATTAATAACAATAAGCACCTTAAATAAATGCCGTGTCCTAAGTTCAGCACTAAGCATGGAACACACACCATTTTCTTCATTTCTCACAACAACCCCATGAGTAGGAGATGTCATTGTCTCTGTTCTACAGATGAGAAACCAATAGAAAAGGAGTGTAATGACATGCTGAGGTCTTCTTGCCTGCAGAAGGGGCATCTGTCCTAGTCGCCTGGCTCTGGGGCCAGTGCCCTCCCAGACAGATGTGCTAGGAAGCTTGGATCTGACTGCGTGATTAAGGTGTTGGCTTTCACACAAGTGAGCGAGGAACTGGCATTACAGGAAATCAGAGCCATGGAAGAAGATAGTTATAGTCGCTGGGGGTGGCTGTGGTATCATCACATCCTCCTGACTTTGATGCCTTTCATCAGGGCATCCATTTGGGATTACACATTCCACTGCATTGAGTGGGTTTTACTGTGACCCCATGGAGTCAGGTATAACCAGCTTTCGCAGAGGCTTTCCTGGGACACACATCAGAGCCGGGTCATTCTGCCTCCTGAGAGTTACATTCTGTGGGAGAACCTTCAGTCCCAAAAGACAAAGTTATGCTGTCCCTAACCATTTATTGTCGTCTGGTATTTAGCCCACATGCATGCTGTATGCCCTCCTGCTGCCCACGTTCACCTGAAAAGGCAGAGTGCTGAGGACAGGAACAGCACCCCCACAGGCATTACTGCCTTGTCATGTCCCCAGACCAGTGCTCAGGTCTAGTGTCCTTCTCCCACAGCAAGCAGGAGTGGACAGATTCCTGGCATAGTGTAAAGAATATGCACCTGGATTCCGAGAGCCTCAGTATCAGGTCAAGCTGTGCCGTCCGGCAGCTTTGTGACCTTGGGCCAGTCACTAGCCCTCTCTGGGAATGTTTCATCTTCCACAGAATGGGCACTGACTTGCCTGTTGTCCCTGTTGTTCAGGGTCACCATGAGAATTTGAGGACAGTGGTCGTGGACTAAGTCCTCATAGTTGCTCACAGTGTGCCTGTGGACCGGTGCTGCTGAGCTCTTTATAGGATTTATTTCTAATCCTCATAAAACTCTACAAGGCACAAATTAGTCTCCCTAGACTAAGAGCATGGATAAAACTGCCAACTATTAGATAAATGGCTAGCCCTCTGTCATTTATGGACCTTTTCACTCCAGGTGACAGATGAGCCAGCTCGGATGGTCTTACTCAGTAAGGGACTTTGCTGGCTCACTTAGTGGGGGCTGTTGTGGGGGGTAGGCCTCAGGGCAGCTCTATCCAGAGGGACACAGGCTTATCAGGGTGATGGTTTCCACTCCTCACCCTTCTTTGAGCAGCGCTGCCTCCAAGTGGTAATGAGACCACAGGCAGGAACAGATACCAGAAGAGGTCAGCCCACATGTGTTTATCCTTGGTCTACATGAATGAGACATCTCTCTTCCTAACTAGCAAGTACAACTGTGCACCTTCCTGTTAGCAGATCATCTTGCACCACGGACTAAGGCTGAGGGATAAGTTTGTGCCAAATGAGCAAGGGTGGGGTCATCCCACCCAAACACATGGCTCCAGTCCTGGGTGGGGTGGATGCTGGGGTCATTGGGTGACCCCTCTCTGCCATTATTATTATGTGGGGGCTGTTGTGGGGGGTAGGCCTCAGGGCAGCTCTATCCAAGACTGGGGCTCTGTATGACATCAGTGAATATTAATGAAGTACCTCCTGATCTCTCCAGCTTGTGAACAGAAATGGTAAGCTTAAAGAAAAGCACCAGCCTGGCAATGTGTCTATTACAGATTTCATGAAGCTAGCAGCGAAATGCAAAGGAAGGGCTTTCTTCGGTGGCTGCAGGATCTTCCTGTGTGTGGCTCTAAAGATGAACTTCTTGGTGATATAAACCTTTTATGGTAAAAGATCATAAGGGAGGCTGTGGACAGGAGACTGTGGACAAAGAATATGCATGCAAAAAACCTCTCAGACAGGGCAGAAACAGCAGGAAGTATTGCATCATGACCCCCATGGGCCTGGCATCTTTTCCAGGTACTCTGGTTCTGACATGTGTTGTAGAGAACACTGCGCTGCCCTGTTCCCAATTCAAGAACTCAGAGAGCAGAATCCATGATAATAGTACTGGTAAGGCAAAGATAGGTGGCTCCCATTAAGTGCTTACTGTATACCAGACATAATTCTACATGCTTGACATGCATCACTTACTTAATGAAAAAGCGGTTTTAAGGGATCATTGTGAGTGGGAGGCACCATTCATTCATCTTGAAAGTGAAGTTCTGCAACTTTTAAGCAGCTCCTGGCATGTGGCACCAGTTGATTTTGTGTATTTCTCTGGCAGGGGAAGTCTCTGGAGTAAGTTCAAAAAGTCATCAGGATTTTTGCCCTATTTGTTTGAGTCCTTAGCCTTTATCAATGGCATCTGACCCTGGGAGGAAGGGGTGCCTGTAATTGTTAATGATGTTCTTTATAATTAAAAAAATGACAGCAAATTGCCACCTTAGCTGTAGAGACCAGCGTTCTTCCTTCAAGATTCCACACTTAACGTTCTGGGAACAGGCTTATGGAGTGATGAGTGTGCTGTGTGAAATCTTGGAAGAGAGACCCTACAGCTGCTTGGAAAGAAACTGATGGATCTTTCCCTCAATCCATGTAGGGCAAGCTCCTTGTCAGAACTGAGATATGCAGGCAGGAAGTCAGGGAACACATGGGCATTTCTGGAGGTAAAATGGATTAATGAAAGTGACACCCTTTAAAGACATAAGGAGCAAGAAGAGTTTGAAAAGTGTGGGAGGATGTCAGCAGGACCCCCCCCCCCCCACAGTTTCCTTAGCCCCACTTGCTAAGGGCTTTCTAAATGGGGATCATTGGCCTGACAAAATCACTAAAAGTTCCTAGACATCCCTGTTCAGATCACAACAAATCCCTTAAGAGCATCTGACAGATAGCTTTGCACCCACGATGAGGAGCACCTACTTATTTAGCAAGGAATGAGATTTAACAGACCTTAAGGAAGCATTTTGATTCCTAATTCGTATGTCCTGGCACAAAGATTGCCCTGGGCTAGAGGAAACACCTGGCATCTGTGGGATGACTCGATGTATGAAAGTCTCTTGGCTTCCATGGTTAACTGCGCTTCTGGCATATTCCAGAGAGAGGTCGTATTAGAACAGCCATTTGATTGTCCAGGGACATTAAAGGGAGGGCTGATGCCACAGGCATGGTGGCTCAACATGAGTGTGCTTTGAACTCTCATTTAGTTATTAAAGCAGGGTGTGGCTGGGTGCATGATTTGTAGTTATAATTTATGTTCTCTGGAAGGAATCAACTCAGTTTGTGCTGTTTGGCCCCTGCTGTCTCTACTCCCAAATACTCGTAACGCTAGCCTGCCATACCCACCTCTGTTTTGGCAGCTGACGTCACCTATTCCAGACAATTTCCAGGAACATACTTCTGCCTTCTCCTCCCACTCTGCCCCAGCCACCAAGACCTCAGTACCAGAATTGGCCTCTCCTCCTACAGGGCAGGGGTTTGAGCCGCTGCAACCATGCTGAGAGTTCCCCACCCTGTATTTAACACAGACCTACAATGCTTGTACCTGTTCTTTAGGGAGCTGGTTTAAGCCCGGTGCAGCCATCATAGAGCTGGCTCTATTGACCTTCTTCCTCTCCCAGTTTTCTTGTTCTCTGTTATCTGGGCAGGGGTTCTGCCAAGGAGGCAGTTGACTAGATCAAATCCCATGTCCCCTGCCCAACTGGTAAGCTTTGAGAAGGGCCTGGACCTCTATGAGACCTTGTTTTCTTGTCTGAGAGGGTCAGAGATTATGGATGCCAAACACTTTCCATAGTACCTTGCACAGAACAGACAAAAATGTAGCTGTTACTGTTGTTAAATGTAACAAAATATGGTTTCTCAGAACTTGTTCAATGCTTTGCAAAATCTAGGTTGGCAGCTTTGCCTGGTGTCTCAGGGCAGCTTTCCATTGCTCAGGGGTGAAGCCTCTCTCTCTTCATTACCTGTCTGGTCTGTCCTGCGTTGAAACTTGTTCAGCACTGTTGTGTCTTTGGGAGGGCCTCTATCAAAGGGAGGTCATGCTGTACTATCCTGGGCAGAAAGATTTCCTGATGTGGACAGGAGACCGTGGACAAAGAATATATATGCAAAAAGCCTCATGGACAGGGCAGAAGCAGTAGGAAGTATTGCATTATGACCTCCAAGAGCCTGGCATCTTAAGTTGAAATGTGCAGCCCTCTCTACAATGCCGAGATATGGGCAATATCATACTCCCAGGGTAGTATCGTGAAACATCCACACTGCACCTGAACACTGGAGACGAGGATTAATTGCTATTTGGCTGTTTTATGCTCCATCTAATTTAAGCTACCCTATCTCTCCGACCCTCATTTAACCCTGTGAGACAGATAATAAGGATAAGTCTCCCATTTTACAGATTAGGAGGTGGAGATCCAGGGAAGTGACTAGTCAGAGTGGAATCAGCTTTAGTGCAGCCCTTCTGCCCTTGTCCAGTGCCTGTTCACTAAATCCAGTCATCCCGTGTCATGGAGCAGAAGTGGCTTTGTGGGTTGGAGGCTCCTTCTGGGTGGTGGCCAGGCCGGAACCCCATACATCTCACAACAAGGGCTCTGCACGTGCTGCATCCTGCCCCACCCATGTTGGAGCCAGAAAAATAGCTTTGCTCAATGACAAGTTCCCCACAAATAACACTTTTCTTTAATCACACAGCTCTCTAATTTAGAAGGAGTTTCCGGACAGGCCTGTTTTCCATTTTTCTTGGTTTGGCTGGCTCCAACAAGGCTTTCTCTGTTGTGTCAGAGATAAAATATAGCCCTGTTTCAACCCAAGATGTAGAATAACTTTTCTTGTAGGTTAATCATAAGGTGACTTTCATAGTCAAAATTTCCTGTCAGCCCTGCTGGCTCAATGGGAGATACAAGACTCAGAACAAATTGTCTTTTCTGTGTCATTGTGGCGACTCATTGTCTATATGAGATCAGATTGTTGAAATATGAATTAGAACTAAATTTAGTGTAGTGGAGTTTTACTATTTTGAAGGAAAATAGTGATGACAAAGCAGATCTTTTTCAGCTCACTGAAATCCCTGAGCATGATGGCATATGTTCATGTAAATCGTTTCAGAAACTTCCATATTTTTCTTAAAGAGCTAAAGAATTAAATCCAAGAAAAGAGAAGAGGAAGTGAAAATAATATTTAATTCTTCAGTGTGTGAGTGAAGCTGGGGAGACTATTCAAACTTAGAGACGATAGAAGAAAGGATAATATCAGAAGACATTAGCCATAAAAAAAAAAAAAAAGAAAAAGAAAAAAGAAAAGAAAAGAAAAACAATGCATTCAACAAAAAGCCAAAATTCCAAAGGAAGTGGGGGAAATATTTGTAATAAATATGCCAGACTAATGTAAAAGTTGCATGCAAACCTGTAAGAAAAAACTCAAGATCCTAAATAAATAATAGCAGAGGATGTCCATGCATCATGAATGAGAAAACTCATTAGACAAACATGGGAAATGTGCATCTCTCACTAGGGAGTCAAAGAAATGCAAGGCAAAAGGGGAATCACAGTTTTCCTCATTAAATAAGTTCTTTTTTCAAATTGGCAAACTTGGTGTTAAGGAGGGTGACAACATGGATACTCTCATTTGTTAACTGGGCGACTGTAACTTGTTGTAACTCATTTTGACAGAGGATATTAAATGGCCTTTAGTGTGGTTATACTCTGTGACTTGGTGATTCCAGCTCTAGAAATTCAACCCCCTAAATGAAAGTCTACGAATGGAAAACCATTATGCACAAATATATTTTTAGCAGTGTTATTTTTGAGTAAAACTAGGAAACAAACTAGATATAGATGTTGGGTAATGGCTAATCTTCTCACTGGAAAAATGTGAGAATGTAACAATATGAAAAATTTAAATTAAGTAAAAAGAAGGAGACAACATTATAATATAGTATGCTTTTAAGATGTGTAAAAACAAGGAAGAGTTTAAAAATGCAGATCCACACAAAAATCTGTACATGATGGTTATAGCAGTTTATTCAGAATTGCCAGAAGTTGAAGGCAACCAGGATGTCCTTCAGTAAGTGGCAATAGAAATAACTGTGGTACAACCAGACAGTGTAATATTACTTAGTGCTGAAAAGAAATGAGCTGTCAAGCCATGAAAAGACATGGAGGAATCCTTAATGCATATTATTAGGTGAAAGAAGCCAGTCTGAAAAGTCTACATACTACGTGATCTCAACTGTATGATATTCTGGAAAACACAAACTCAAGACAGTTAAAAGGTCAGTGCTGCCGGTGGGGATGTTAGGGAGGAGAAAGGGATGAATGGGCATGAGCACAGAGGATTTGGGGGGCAGTGAAACTATTCCATATGATACTGTGATGGTAGATACATGCCATTATAAATTTGTCCAAACTGATAGACTATACGGTACATTAAGAGTGAACCCTAGTGTAAACTATGGACTCAGGGTGATAATGATATATCAATGTAAGTTCATGAATTGTAATAAATGTACCACTCTAGTGGAGGATGTTGATAATGGGGAGGTTATGCATGTGTGGGGGTAGGAGGGATATGGGAAATCTCTTCATTGTCTACTCAGTTTTACTGTGAACCTAAAAGTGCTCTCAAAAATAAAGTCTATTTAGGCCAGGCACGGTGGATGGTACCTGTAATTCCAGCACTTTGGGAGGCCGAGGTGGGAGGACTGCTTGAGACTGGGAGTTTGAGACCGACCTAAGCAACATAGCAAGGCCCCCTCTCTACAAAAAACAATTTAAAATTAGCTGGGCCTGGTGGCTCGCACCTGTAGTCTCAGCTATTTGGGAGGCTGAGGAGGAAGGATCACCTGAGCCCAGGAGGTCAAGGCTGTGGTTAGCCATGATCATGCCACTGCACTCTAGCCTGCGTGACAGAGTTAGATTTTCACTCAAAAAATAAAATAAAATAAAAACTATTTAATCAAAAAGGCAAGGAAGAGGAACAAGAGTGAATGTATTTATAAAGGTTGTATTCTGGTTATGATAGACTTATTTTCTTTGGTCCCCAATGCCTGCAATTTCTAATTTAAAACATGGACATTCATTATTTTATAATGGAAAGGAAAAATAAACCGTTCAAGACTTTAAAAAACTACAGAATGAAGCTGACATGTGGTTGTATATTTAAGCAATTTTGAGAGTTTCTGATCCCTTATTTACTCTTAGTGGTCAGAGTTTCATACATTCACATTCCTTTTGACTATTTGTGAATTTACACAGCCGACCCTGTGCTCTAAACCTATGGCCAGTTAGAATCTCTATTCCCAATAAAAATAAGTCATCTTTGGAGAATTTCAGTGGGAACTGTATTCTTGAAATTTTTCTTACAATGTGTGGTTCAGTCTTTATTTATTTTTAAATATCTAGGACTATTATTAGAATAGCCTATCTCTTATTACTTATATTCCATATTTATTTTTATTTAATTAAAACATATCTAGCAGTAATTCTCCTTGCCCAGTCTCCTATCTGTTTAGTCCTCAACTAAACAGATTTATACATTTCCTCAATGATCTAGGGCACTGCTATTTTTAAGTTCCTATGACTATTTCCAGAATTTCTTTATGCATATGCAAGCAAATACTAATATATATGCTTATTTTCTCCGATTTTTATACAAAAGTGGCATATTTTACACATTGTCCAGCATGTAGCTCTTTCATTTAACAAGTATCTTTCCTTATCAGGACATAAATAGCTTCTTTGTGCTTTACAACCATGTATGGTAATCCACTCAACCAGTCCTCTACTGATGGATAGCTGGGTTGTTTCTAATCTATTGCTATTACAGTGCTGTAATGACTAATCTTATACATATATCATTTATACAAACACGTGCAAGGTTTTCCATAGAATGAATTTCTAGAAATGAAATTGCCAGCTCAAAGAGTCTAAGCCTGTGTAATTTAAATTTTTAAAAAATTTTAATTATTACAGATACATATTAGTGGTATCTTGATACAAGCATACATTGTATAATAATCGAATCAGGGTAACTGGGATATCCATCACTTCAAACATTTATCATTTCTTTGTGTTAGGAACATTCCAATTCCACTCTTTTAGTTATTTTGAAATATACAATAAACTATTGTACTCTGTAATTTTGATAGATGTTACTAAATCATTCTCCATCAGGAAGGGGTCACACTCCTACCAGCAATATTTCTGCATTCCCTGATTCCCTGCACTCTTACCAAAATAGTGCCTTGCCTCAAACTTGATTGTAGCCATTCTGACTTGTGAAGAAGTCAGTACATCTTTACTTAAAGTCCTCTTTTATGAAGGAGCTTTGGTATGCTTCCCACATAAAGGAGTCTTCCCTTTTGTGTGAAATCTGCCCGTTTATCACCTTCTTTCATTTTGGTGATTGGGCCATCTTTTTATACATTTCTGAAAGTTCTTTGTGTATCAGGGAAATAGCTTCTCTTGAGAACTGGACCTGCCTGACTCGGTCATGTGCATGAGGAAAAGAGATCCTAAAGGATACTTCCTCTGGGTTGCTGGAGCCAAGAGGAAGCATTTGAAATAAGACTGACCACCATTCAAGAAAATTTGTGAACTCAGGTAGCAAGCACCAAGAACAGCCTTTACATCAGAGCAGCCTACATTTGTAACTTTCCTGTTCACTGTTGCCAAGTGTCCCTTAAAGCAATTGTGTAGCATCTTTAAGCCTTGACTTTTTTACCTGTAACATAAAAGGTTTATCTTGCCTATCACTTTGTGTCATCATGGGTGGCATACAGAAAGAACCCAAATCCATTTGTGTCATCATGGGTGGCATACAGAAAGAACCCAAATCCAGTGGTTACAAAGGGTCAGATAATTGGAAACTGTCACAGCGCTCCTCAGAGCAAACTCACTTCACCTGTACTGAAGGTGAAGTTGCAGCAGGAGAAGAAAGCTCCAGCAATCATAGGTGACCCCAGAGATGTCTAGGTGCAACTCTCCAGGGTCCTTTCTCAGTTGCTCCAGAGGTGTTTGCCTGTGGATTATAAAGACATGTGCAAGGAATCTTGGTTTTAGGTGAGCTTAAGCAGAAATTTCTAGTGGCATCTGTAACACTCTGCTGGTGATGTAGCCAAGCCAGACTGTATAACCAGTTAAACCAGAGGTGTAAACTATCAACTCACACATCCCTAAACAACATAGACAAACTGGCTCTGGGTCTCTCCAGGGAATTTTGAACCGTAAACAACATATTTGTTATAAATAACTAAGTTAGCTTAGCTTATCCTTCTTATCTTGAACAAAGGTCAGTACCAGATTTCCAGACATCCCTGGATATAAGTATAGAGTGATTCTTGTCCAGCTATATGATAACCCTTCTTTACACAGGTACACAGGGAACACTCAGAAACTATTGGTCCTCCCCTTTCTCCTTTGCAACAAATCTGCCTTTGGCTTCACTAGAACCTTTTTCTTTCTACAGCTCAGGTGAGACTGTCATCAGTGTGACCAGCTTGGCCCCATTGCAGCCCAAGAAAGGCAAGAGGCGGAAGGAGAAGGCTGATATTCCTCCTGCAGTCCCTGCCAAAGGTAGGAAGCTGGCCTGCAATTTTCCATATGGAAATAATCATGATTGATCCAGGGATGGGTCTGGGGTTCCATGTGGTATCAGAATAGGAGGAATAGGCAGATGGAGGGCATGACGTTTAGTGGTTGTATGGTCTGGAGACTCCACCTAGATTCTGGTCACGATTGGTGCTCTACCATTAGTCCCTGGGATGGGGTTGGCAGTGGCACCATGGTGGGGAGAGAATTAACCTTCATGGATGATTCCACATTGTATTTCATTTTGAACGATTACAACACCCTACACATGGTGGGGTGGGGCAAGGGGATCTTCTTGGTTCATTCAAGGGAAAGAAGGTTCTCTAAATTTGTAAAGATGTCAACCAGGTAAGCAATTTATTTCACATTTGTTCTAGAGTTCAGTGGGGGTTATGCTGTGAGATGGATGTTTCTGGAGGAAATAACTGCACAAGTATTAGGAGAACCAAGACTGTCTATAATAATTCCTGAAATAACTGGCCAGTTTAGATGTCCACATCTCAACAAATTTGAAATATAATTGGGAATACAAAAATTGTCCAAACAACTGAATAACAAGATAAAAACACATTTTATTATTCAATTGGGCCCTCATAGAATGTACCCTAGGAACTCTTCAAGCCCTGTGAGGAAGCCAGCAGTGGTGAGGCTGAACACACCTTGAATGGAAAGAAGGGCTGGAAGGCGTGGTCATCTGGGAAGTCATGACAAGTGTAGACTTGGAGGGAAGGGAGCAGAGGGTGCCTACTCTGGGCCAAGTTTCATACTGCTATTTGTCGCATTCATTCTAGGCTAGATATTACTTAACCTTATGAAAGATGAAAATGAGACAGAGAGTTAAGTGGTAGAGCTTGGCTTTCAATCCAAAGTTCAAGTTCCAGATGTTCAGGTAAGAACTTCAGTTTCCTTCCCTGTTAAATAGTAAACCCTCTCTGAGGACCTCACAGGGCTGCTATGAGGATCCAAGTTTATTGCAATCGATGCCAGTGTGAGGGTGAGACAGCATCTTGCAGGGAAGGTCCCAGCCTCAGCCCTCACTGGGTTCACCTAGTTCTCACCGGCACACCTGACCTCTTTTGTAGCTGGCAGTGTTTTTTATCTACAGTTGTTTGGCTGAGCTTGTTGAGGGAAAAAAATGACACATCCAAAGACTAGGGGAGGAACGCCCTCCACTGAGGGACACCCAGTGATACCTGGATCAGAAACTGGAGTTATTCCAGGGGACCAGGAAGAGATCTGTGAATTTGTACAGAATATGTCCATGATGCTCATGATATGTGACTGCTAAGAGTCCTGGAAGGAACTGCAAGCTAAATCCTTGACCTACTTCCACAGCTCCGATAGCCCCCACGTTCCATAAACCGAAGCTGCTGAAACCACAAAGGAAAGTCACCTTGGTGAGTAACCATCTTCTATATCCTTATTGCCCCTCAAAACAGACAAACAAACCATGCTTCAGGAACCACACAGTACCTTTATTGACCCAAAATATGCTAAAATTTCTTGATACTTTTGTCCCAAGCAATAGCATTCTCTCTGCTCCAGTCGTCTTTTGACCAGAACAGTTTTTCTTCATACTAATTTCCCAGAGTGAATCTTTAAAAATGTAAATATTATTTATTATAAATACTACTTTTTAAAAAGTAGGGGGAAAAGCTATGCTCAGAAATATATAATATAGAAAATGGACCTACTTGTATATATGTATCTGATAACCACTCTGAAGAGACTTCTGAACATATTTTCCAGAAAATGTTATAGCTTTTTAAAAAAATAATTTTAGATGTACAGAAAAGTTGTAAAGCTAGTGCAGATAGTTCTCATATACCCTCTACCCAACTTCTATTAATATTGATATCTTATATAGTCATGGTGTGCTTTTCAACACTGTGAAATTAACATTGGTGCAATACTATGCTTGACATACACGGGTGGACTTCAAAAAAAAAAAAACGCCAGGGAGAAAACTAGGTTTAGAGGTCATTAAAGGTCATTTCATCGTGTCTTTTTGCCAGAACTGGTAGAGGTAATGAACCTTTTAGTTTAATTGGGCCTGTCTGAAGGCTCGGGGCTGGCTGACCAGGCTGTGAACAGTAAGATCCAATTTCACCCAGATTTCTGTTTATTCACTGGTGTTTCTTTTCTGTTGCAGAATTCAATCCAGGGCCTCATATCACATTGAGTTGTCATGTCTCCTTGCTTCCCTCCACTCTGTGACAGCTTCTTAGTGTCTTTTTCTTTTATGGCCTTAACACTTTTGAAGAGTAGTGGTTAGTTCTCTTTTAGAATATCCCTTAATTTGAGTTTCTCTGAGGTTTTCTGATGACGAGAAATGGGATTATGGATTTTTGGAAAGAACAAGACAGAGATAAAGCTCCTTTCTCATTGCATTGTATGGACCACATGATGTCAATATGTCTTGTTCTTGGTGATATTCTTCTGTATCACTTGGTTAAGGTAGTGTCTGCCAGGTTTCTTCACTGTAAAGTTACTATGTTTCCCTGCCCAGAATCTATTTGTGAGAAACCAGTCTCTAAGTCGAGTTCACATTCAAGGTGAGGGGTGTTAAGTTCCACCTGCTGAAGAGGGGCGTATCAAAAATCTGTATTTTAGAGGAGATTTGTTAAGGCTATGCAAATATCCATTTTTCCTTGAACTTTTGCTCACTAATTTTGCATTCATCAGTGGGTTTTGCTTGCAGCAGTTTTTACTGTGCTGAATGAATGATGATTTTCTATTTCCCTCAATTCTTCTACGTTTAGTATTTGGAATTATTCTGTAGGGAAGAGCTGTCTCCTTTCCCTCACTTGTTTATTCACTAATTTCTTGGTATCAATAAGAGTCCATGAATATTTATTTTTTAGTTTTAAATCATATTATTATTTATTTTTTGTTAGTATTGTTCAGCAGTTGTGCTTGCACGAGAGAGAGAGAGAGAGAGAGAGTCAGAGAATAAGACTGAGAGACATAGAGAGATAGACTATCAAAACTGCTAAAATATGTATGTACTGTAAAGGGCCAAGACAATCTTAAAGGAAGGGGAAAAGGTGGAGGATTTATAAACTCATTATCAAGATTTACTTTAAAGTCAGATTAATGAATAAAAAATAGTATTAACACAGGGACAGACAAGTAGACAAAGGAACAGACTAAAGAGTCCCAACCAGATCTACATATGGATTGTCACTTGATTTATAACAAAAGTGACATTGCAGTGTAGTGAAAAAGGGGTTATCTTTTCAATACATGGTGGTGGGTCCATTGGACATCCACATGAAAAAAATGACCCATGGCTCCTATTGCACACCACACCCAAAAACTAGAGATGATCATAGACATATGTATGATAGGTAAAAATTTAAGCTTCCTGAAGATAACATATCAGCCTAATTTTAGGATAGACAAAGATGTTTTAAATAAGATACATGAAGCACCAATCATAAAGAAAAAGATTGAACAATTTGGATTACACTAAAATTTCTATTCTGATTAAAAATATCAATAAAAGAATGAAAAGGCAAGTCAAGGATTGGGAGAACATATCTGTATGCATGTATTTGACAAAGGTTTCTTATCTAGCATATATGAACACCTACAAATCAATATGAAATAAAAAGACAGCACTACCCAAAAAATGGATAGAAGTTTTAAATGTGTACTTCAGAAAGAAGGTATGCAAGTAGCTAATAATCTCATTAAAAGTCTTTAACCTCATTGGCATCATGGCATAAAACCAGGATAGCTAAAATGAAGTACTTATATGGTTTTATTTTTTTGGCTGTATTTCTCAGATCCATCTGGAGTTTAGGAATAGAGACTATTTTATTCAGATTAATTTATTTAATCTGTTTGTCAGATTCTCTTTTATTTTACTTTCATATTTCAACAATTGTTAATTGCTAATTTCAGTGAACTTCATCACTACATTCTAGACAATTATTTAGACTTTACTTTTACTAGTTTTGTTATTTATTCCTCTTTCTCAAATCCAATGTCTTCCTCCCAGATACCTTATTTGTCTTTGCATTTGAACAACTTGCTTGTGAATAGAATTCTTGATTCATTAACTTTTTCCACTAGATGCTGAGAAATATAAGTACTTCATGTGCATTTCTACAAACTTTCTGTATTGCTGAACATAAACGCCAAACTCATGACTGTCACCTATAATGAGTGCCCTATATCATGTGAGCCACATACATAATTTAAATTTTCTAGTAGCCACGTTAAAGGTGTGAAAAGAAAAAAAGTTAAACCAACTTCAATGATATAGTTTATTTAACTTATATCAAAAATATTATCATTTAAACATATAATCAATATAACAATTATTAATGAAATGTTTTACATTCTTTTTATTGTGCTAAGTTTTGAAAATCCAGTGTGTTTGACACTTGCTGCACATTTCAGTTTAGAGCCACATTTCAAGTGTTTAATAGACACATTTAGTTAGTGGCTACCAAATTGGACAGTGCAGCCCAATCTGACCTAGCTTCCATTGCCTCTTTGAAATCATTTTTACCCCTTCCCCCTCCCTCATTCCCCAAAGGAGCCACAATGTTCTCCTTGCAAGTCCTTAAACATACCTGAGTCGGGGCTATGCATCTGCTGTCCCCTCTGCCTGGCATGTTCTCTCACCCCTTAAAATCTGTGTTCAACACCATATCCATGGAGGGGCTGTCCTCACGTCCTATCACATATTTTGCATTTCTCTATTGGTCGTCTCTCTTTTATCGGAATGCAACATCCATAAGGGCAGGGAGCTTGTCTGTATTCTCCCCCTGTATTCTCTACTCCTAGAGCCGTGTCTAGGGAGATGGATATTTGCTCATGATTCTGCACACCAGCTCTGTGAAGTAGGTTCTGTAATTTTACATATATAATTGGGTGCATGAGACTCTGAGTCAGTAAAGTGAGTGATGAGTTACTTACCAAGAGCATGCAGCTTGTGGGTTGCAGTCAGGAGTTAATCCAAAACCTAAGTTTTTAACCAGAGCGTTGGAAACTTGCCTCAGTATGGAGTCTGAGTCTGGCTGCTCCTCGTGCCTGGTCTTTCAGTCCTGTGTGACTCAGCCTTGACCCTGTCCTTGCTGCTCTGCACCCAGATTTCCCGCTGCCCAACTGGAGAGGAGGCTTCATCTATTTTCCAAAGTAGGACTTCTTTTGCCCACAATGACTTGTGAGTGCACGTGGGCTTTTCATATAGTGTGTTACACCTGGTGCATGTCATCAAAAATTTCTCATTGATTCTGCTGTGTTGACTATGTAGTCTGGTCCTTAAATACAGCAGCAGACATTTTTACTTATTTTAATAGATTTCTGGCCATTCAGTGGGCTTTTGGAACTCCTTGAAAAATAAAGACTAAAACTATCAATTTCCCTTGACCTTGGAGTATCCTAGTTCCCACCCGTAATAAGATTTGATCTGCTGTAAATAGATAGGCTGAACTCACTGTCCTCTCGACGGTGCCTATCACTACACATCTGTGTATATCTTTTTTAGATCTTTTCTTTCTAATTCTGATATTTAGCAACAATTTCACAGGTGACTACACCTCGTAAGTTACCCCACCATATGTTCTCTCTAAGTTGCTCAGGATCTGTTGTTTCTAACCCAATCTCTTATCTCTGGTAAAAACAGAAGCAGCTATATATTGAAATGTCGTTGATAAATCCCAAGGACAGATTTAAACAAATAAACAAATTGTTGCTGGGCTTGGTGGCTCAGCCTGTAATCCCTCGCTTTGGGAGGCTGAGGTGAGTGGATTGCCTGAGCCTGCGGGTTCGAGACCCACCTGGGCAACTTGGTGAGACCTCATCTCTACAATAAATAAAAAATTAGCCGGGCGTGGTAGCGCACGCCTGTAGTTCCAGCTACTGGAAGGCTGAGGCGGAAGGATCGCTGGAGCCCAGCAGGTCGAGGCTGCAGTGGCCAGGAGCGGCCACTGCACTCTAGTCTGGGTGACAGAGTGAGGCTCCAACTAAAAAAAAAATAAAAATAAAAATATAAATAAACAATTTGTTTTTTGCATATCATCCTATTTAACTCTCATAACAAAAATTTCCCCTCTTGACTCTCCAGTTTTGCATGTGAAAACATATAAACACTCAGTTTAAGAAAAGGGATCTATACCTTTAAGGGATAATGTCATAGGTCTTGAATAAACAACTGACCCTAGTCCATGACCTGGTGACACCCACGTGTTTTTTAGCCATTCAACATAAACATAATTTTTGTACCTCTTGTGTACAAAATGCTACCCTAAGCTGCTTTTTTCTACTTATAAAATGAGTAGATTCAACAGTGTTTTCAAAAACAACTCATCCTGATTGTTTGTGGTGTTTTTTTTTTTAGTTATATATATTTTTTATTTTAAAATTGTGGAGTACAGCTAAGGGTTAGGTATACAAATATTCATTGTGCAGGTACCCTTGTTGATGAGGTGTGCCCCCCCCTTCCCCAGACAGATATTGACTACTGTTAATCCCACCTCCCTGCCCCAATCTACTTTCTGTGAAAATTAAGAATTTCTTATGCTGACTCCCCACTCAGAGGAGAACACCAGCTCAAACACACATGTGTGTGCGTCACATCAACAACACAAACCTTGGCAGGAAATTATGGGGGGCGGGGCAGAGAGGGGCAGGGAGGTGGGATTAACAGTAGTCAATATCTGTCTGGGGAAGGGGGGGGCACACCTCATCAACAAGGGTACCTGCACAATGAATATTTGTATACCTAACCCTTAG
>CAUYQG010075332.1:0-25673 GCA_963574415.1 Tarsius wallacei | reverse complement strand
CGTGGTAGCGTGCGCCTGTAGTTCCGGCTACTTGGAAGGCTGAGGTGGAAGGATCGCCGGAGCCCAGCAGGTCGAGGCTGCGGTGGCTGGGAGTGGCCACTGCACTCCAGTCTGGGCGACGGAGTGAGACTCCAACTCAAAAAAAAATAAAAATAAAAATAAAAAAAAGAAAATATACATTAAGCCATGTTTTGAGGATTTCATTTTATTTGCTTGTACTTTCTGGGTTTCACAAAGGTTTTGAAGTCACTGAAAAAATTAATCACATTAAAAATAATTAATAATATTGGAAGGTTTGAATATGAACATGAAGAAAGAATTAGGACTAATACACTCGTAAATGAGGGTCAGAAAGGTAAGATCAAGTAAAGTAAAATAGAATTGCTATAGTTGAGTTTCAAATTTCATCCCGAAAATCATCAGGTATAAAAGGCCCAGGAGGATGCCGGGCTCGGTGGCTCAGCCTGTAATCCCGCGCCTTTGGGAGGCTGAGGTGAGTGGATTGCCTGAGCCCGCGGGTTCGAGACCTGCCTGGGCAAGCGAGACCTCATCTCTACAATAAAAATCAAAAAGTTAGCCGGGCGTGGTAGCGTGCGCCTGTAGTTCCGGCTACTTGGAAGGCTGAGGTGGAAGGATCGCCGGAGCCCAGCAGGTCGAGGCTGCGGTGGCCGGGAGCGGCCACTGCACTCCAGTCTGGGCGAGGAAGTGAGACTCCCACTCAAAAAAAAAAAAAAAAGGCCCAGGAGGTGTAGTCAGCCATATGAGCGAGCCTTTTGATCAGAGAAGATGACTGGCACTATTTTCTTAGCAAGACAGATGCTTCTCCTATGCAAAAGTTCTGGAAGACATTTTTCACCCTAAGCCCTCATACTAGGAGCTCTGAACAGAAAGCAGACAAGGTTCTTAATCATTCTCTCTACAAATGTGGTTGTGCAACACGTAAGGCTATAATTTATCTTTCAAAAGAAGACAAGACCTTTGTGTGAAAAAGTAACTCATTAAAGAAAATTCTGTGGGGTGCAAGAAATTTGACATAAATACGTGCCTCCCTTAATAATTCAGCTTGTTCTGGAATGCCTACAATAATGGAGAGAATGCATATTTTGCAAAGAATTCGTCAGAAACGCAGCACCTCCTAACCTATTATGGGATGGATGCCATCTTCTTGTGAATGTCTGTAGGGTGAGTACTTGAGTTGTGTGAGTTATTTATCATTACTTTAAACAACAACAAAAGTCTACTTAGCAAGTCAAATCTAAACATAAGCTAAATTTAGAATTACATGTGTATATCACAAAGGGACTTCTCGCCTGTCTTTAAAATAAAATATCGATGATGACTGTGTATATGAAACTGGAAGTAAAGACTATTGTAGAGAGCGTTTTTTTCTTTGACACGTTTTATGCAGTGCCACTCCCAGTCTGTGCTTCTCAGCAGGAAGGAAGACAACCACATTTGGAAAACGCTGCATATTGCAGGCACTTTTTAACTTAAAATTCATTTCAGTCACTTGCAAGTAATTTGTAACTGCAGCAACAAGGAACTCGACCACCTAGAGCAATGACAGTTGCAGAGGATGTAGGGGTCCTTTGTTACTGTTCTTCAGCTGGCCCTGTGGCAGGTGCATTGTGTTAGGTGCATTGTGTTGGGGGCATTGTGTTAGGTGCTAAAGATGCAGCATGCAATGAGATTACCTTGGCCCTTGTCTGCATAGAGGCCATAGTCAGTGCCCGGCACCAAGCAATGAACAAGCTGTTGCTAGATTAGAGTGGACAAGGCTGCAACTGGCTACTAAGGAAATGCATAAAAGGGACATCTAGTTGGGCCTTAAGAGAAAGAAGAATTTCTGAAGGCCAAGGCAGATGAGGATGAAGTGGAGACGGATAAAGTTGCAGGCAGACATAACAGGATGAACATACAGCTAAGGAGAGGGCAACACATGCTCCAAATAACATCATTTTGCACAACATGCATTCTTCCCTATTTTCAAAAGCAAAACCTTTATTGTCAGTAATAATTTTATTTTTAGAAAACTGTTTGTGTAAATGTATGGGGTGCATGTGAAATTGTTATGTGTTTGTAATGAATAATGGTCAAGCCAGGGTTCCATTTTTGTTAATGACACCTTTTGTTAATTATACTTGGCTATCAAACGTTGAGTCTACTCCTTCTGTCTATTTAACCCACTTCTTTTTGTTCTTCTGCTGCCCCTGCCACCCACCCTTTCCCGTCGTCTGTGTTGTCTGTCTTTCCCCTGTACCTCCAAGTGGTCAAACTTTTAGCTACCATATACAAGTTGGAAAGATGATATTTGTTATTTTGCTCCTGGCTTATATCACTTACGACAATGGCCTCAAGTTCCATTCATGTTGCTACAAATGACATGATTTCCGTCTTCTTTTATGGCTGGGTAGTATTGCATTGTGTACATATACATTTTCTTTATGCATGTATCCATTGATAGACATTTAGGTTGATTGCATAGCTTTGCCTTTGTGAATACTGCTGTGATAAACGTGACGGTACAGGTATCCCATTGATGTAATGATTTCTTTTCCTTTGGATAGATACCCAGTAGTAGAATTGCTAGACTGAGTAGTAATTCCATTCTTAGGTTTCTGAGAAATTTCCATACTATTTTTCATAGTGGATGTACTAGTTTACATTCCCACCAGCAGTGTGTAAGAATTTCCTTTTCTAGACATCCTTATCATCACCCATTTTTTCGTTATAAGGTTTATGAGAAAAAAAAAAAAATCCTTCCCAGCAGGGTCATCATCCTTGTGGAATGTGCACATTCTCCATACCTCTGCCTGGGTTTTCTAGAGTACTCCAGTTTTTTCTCAGTCCCAAAGCTTTAGAGGTACCTAAAAAAGAAAGTGACAGTGGGAAAATACTTATTTTAATTAAGTTGAAGAAAATATACAGTAGGAAAGGTTGTTAAAGGAGGACAGAAATGTAAGCGTCTTCAGAGAGATTTTGAATGCATGATTTTCATGATGGAGCAATTTCCAGTGAAGTAAAACATGAACACATGTACCGATGAATTTGGATTAGGAAAAGAAACCACCGATTATCAACTTGAGACCCTCCACCAGAGTTCAACTGAGCATAAAAAAGTAAATAAATCATTCTTCTCTACATGTCCTACTTCAAGAATCAGAAAGGAAAGCTCCAAAAGTGATCTCCTTGGTACCACACTTTGAGTTGAGTGATTTTCATGTGGTTTCAATATCTAAAGGCACATTGATTAAATGAAACAAAACTGGTAATGACAAAAACATGTTCTAATGATCATGTGATATATGATTTTCTGGTAATGATAATGTAATGATATTAGTAATGGAATGGGGTCTGCAAGCAGAAATTAAAAACAAAACTTCAAAAAATTATTTAAAGTTAAAAAGAAAACCTTCAAGAACTGTGGTTGCTTTTTAAAAAATTATTTACTTTAACATTACAAAGTTAATATATTTTCAGAGCATAAAAGTCAAACATCAAAAACAGGTATTGATCTTTCTCATACCCACAAATCTCAAATTATCTTCTCAATGGTAAATACTATTGATAACATCTTTGGTTTGTTTCCAAAACTTCTCTATGTATTTAGAAATGCACATGTAGATACAGGTGAAGTAAAAATGCTGTGATAAATAAATAGTTCTTTTTTTCCTTCATTTCTTGAAATGTTTATTCATTAAAAGAAGTCATTATAATTCATTCCTTCAAAGAAAGATAATACAGAATAATGAAAAATCACATTCTTTCTGATGGCAAAAACATTCCAAATGAAGAAATGTTGAATGTCAGTCCATAGCATTAGGTGCTCAACAAATACGTGTTTCTTTATTTTTCTACAGATCCTTTCCACGTTGAATGCTGTTCATGCCCCAAGGTAGAAGCTTTATCTCTTTCCGTTCAGTCCCTCATATTTCCTGGCCACATATCTGAATTCTGGTGGACAGAGTGTCCTGACGTGGGGGGAGAAGAGAATGCAGGAGAGCTGCCTACTGGCCGTCGAATCCCAGGCCTTTTGGACTTTCGGGATATGTACTCATTTTCCTCCAGGTTTTGGCCATTGGCCCAGCAAGCAGCACTGCTTTTCTTCTCCTTTGTAGGAGCACAGGTCGCCTCCTGGCCTCTGAGCTCCGTGGTCCACACCTGTCCTCTCAAAAATGCACAGGAAACTATCCTTCCACCTCTTATATCATGCTGGAGTGGCTGGGACCCTAAAGCGCAGTCCCAGGCTCGCCTGCCTAGATGCTTTCCCTTTTGGAACCAACACCTCGCTGGCAGCACAACAAGCCTGGATTTTCTGATAATTTCCTGGGGAGAAGGGACAATTTCTTATCTTTGGGTGTCCAAAACTGCATGTTAACTGTGGGGTATGCCAGCATATCATCATATTTCTTATTTATCTATCTGGCTACTTCATTCTGAACTTGTTTACCTGAATATTGACATGCATTTTAAATCTTATAAATAAATGTATATTTTAGATACTGTTCTGAAACTAGTATTAATAACTATATTTTAAGCAGTTTTCATGAAAACTTCCACAATAGCAAATACCACAATTTAGTAAATCAGTTTCTAATTGTTGTAACTAATTTTTCTCCACTTTTTATTTATATTGTAACAAACAAACTTATACACCTACATTTTTACACTTTTTTTTTTTTGAGTTGGAGTCTCACTCTGCCGCAGTAGCCACCGCAGCCTCGACCTGCTGGGCTCCGGCGATCCTTCCGCCTCAGCCTTCCGAGTAGCTGGAACTCCAGGCACGCGCTGCCACGCCCGGCTAATTTTTTTTTTTTTTTTTCCTTTTTTAAAAATTTATTGTAGAGATGCGGTCTCGCCAAGTTGCCCAGGCAGGTCTCGAACCCGCGGGCTCAGACAATCCACTCACCTCAGCCTCCCAAAGCGCGGGATTGCAGGCTGAGCCACCGAGCCCGGCGACATTTTTACGTTTTTAAAAATACGTACTGTGTTTGTGGGATAGACTGCGTAAGGTAGAACAGCTTTATCAAAAGGGATTCAAATTTTAAAATTAATTGAGACAAATATTTTTATTGCTATTTAAAAGATTTCATGTAGCTCTAGATATATGCATGTAGGCATATACGTCAATACACACATACATACACATGTATGCTAAACTCATATATCTGAAAACAGATGTGATAACATCATAGATAGTGACTGTAGTGCTAATTTCTTCCCTCAACTCCGTATCCATTTTTTCTTTAGTAATGGAATTCCTGAGTTTGCCTAAATACTTAATGACTACAAGCTATTGTCTAAATTTTTTGCAAATAAAAGTGATTATATTTTGGCCAATGAGATGCAAATGGATACCAATACTAAGCAGATACCATATTTCTATAAGAAAACTTTGTGTCTTTTCCTTCCCCATGACCGCAAAATGGTAAAACATTGGAGGAACTGAATTGGATCCCATGATGAAAGGCATAATTTGAGGGTGGGTGAGTCACTCTACAAACCTGAATCCCTGGATTATTTTATGTAGCAAAATAATCTACCAGCTCTCCACCACTCACTTTCGACTTCAAACGTGAGAAAAATAGACTTCCTTCCTTCCTTTCATTTTTTGAGTTGGGGTCTCACTCGTTGCCCAGACTGGAGAGCAGTGTCATGCTCACAGCCACCCCGATATCGACCTGCTGGGCTCCAGCGATCCTTCTGCCTCGGCCTTCCAAGTGGCCGGAACTACAGGCGCGCTGCCACACCTGGCTAATTTTTGATTTATTGTAGAGACGAGGGCTCGCCAAGTTCCCCAGGCCGGTCTCGAACCCGTGGGCTCAGGCGATCCACTCGCCTCGGCCTCCCAGAGCGCTGGGATTACAGGCTGAGCCACCGAGCCCGGACTCTTACTGAAGCCATGTGAAATTTCTTGCTATAGCCATTTTTCCTACCTGACAACAGACTTGTCATGACGTCTTTCCTTTTTACTGCTTTTCCTCTTCTATTCCAACCTCACTCCACATATGCCCCCCCATGCTCTCGCTTGTAGAAGATGCATGCTAGCAACCTTGTATTTATTTTTTCTTATGCAAATTCAATCATGCAAAGACTTGTTTATTCAAACATGAACATATATACATATGAATTTTGTAATTTTTTTTTACTATCATGGCTTTATATTTTGCCTACTTTCCTCTATCTTACCATTTTCATTCAAGAATGCAGCATAAAAATTTTTCTAAGTTGACTGACATAATTTTATTTTTTCTTTTTAACTTGATTTTTGATTTAAATGTAATATTTAACCATTCTTCTAATGATTGTCAGTTACAATACAAAGTTCAAGTTTACTTTTTTACTACTATAAACATGCTACAATAAATATTCATATATTCTTAAAAATTTTAAGATGGGATTATTAGGAAAAAATATGAGCACAAATTATTATTGAAAGTGTTTTTGCCAGTTTGCTTTTCAAAAAGAATACGATGATACATATTTTCACAAGCAGTGAATGAGACTGTCCTTTTCATCACATCCTCACCAACAGTAAATATTTGAATTCTTCTTTAGACCACTCTGTTGAACTTAAAGTAACATCTTATTGTTAATTTAATTTATATAACCTGTTTACAAATGAATTTTGGTATATTTTTATATGGTTCACCATTTCAGTCTGTGCTTTTATAAAATGATCATTTACATGCATTAATCCTTTTTCTACTGGATGATTTTTATTTCTGTTGACGTTTGTGTGAGTTCTTTATGTATCCACATATATAAATACATATACACATGCATGCATAAATTTTGTCTGTCTTTGTATTTGTTATATTTTTCTCAGATGATAATATCTGGCTATTTACTGTGCATATGATCTCTTTTAAACATTTAATTAAAAATATTTTGTGAAATATCTAACTTTTTTTCATACTTTTTGAGATTTTGGAATTATTCAAGTGGACTGCCCCTAAAATGTTTGTGTGGTCTTTTAGATTATCTTGTAGTAATTCACTTTTTATTATTTCACATTTAAAAACATAGTATATCCAAATTTTGTTTTTCTTTATGGTATACAATGAATACTCTTTAAAAAAGCATTACAAGCTGTCTATTTCTACTTATTAAATAATTTTTTTCAAATTCGTTGAACTACTACAATTTTATGTATAAAATTCTCATATATGGAGTGATTTGTATTTGAGTTCCCTATTCTCTTCTACTGACATGTCTTTCCTAATTTTTATACTAATAGCATAGTAATTTTAAAAACTATGTATGCAAATATTAAGCAGTAAAATATTGATATTTCATGTCTATTGATCCTTCAAAATTGTCATTCACAAAAAGAAATGCAGCAAACAGTGGAGCGGAATATTTTGTTTTGACTAAATGGCATTATAAACAAGATAATAAATTCTGTTGCAGCAAACCCCTAGATAAAATTGATAAACACAGCAACAAAGACAATAAACATTTTTAAAGCATAGTTGTCCTTGCAAAAAATAAGAAAGAATGATGAAATCCCCATGGGACTGACATAAAGGGGGAAGCAAATAGTACAGAATTTGATCAACTATCATAACAGTTGGATGGACTTTGGTGGAAATCAGACCTGGAATTATTCTCTAATAACTTTGGACTTTGTGTTCTATGATCACAGATGCACACGAAACAAGTTCTTAGGATCACTTGAGGAAAAGAGTTGGAAATCAATCTCCCAGAGCCCTCAAAGTATTCCTTTCTCCATGAAAGGGATACCAGAAAATACTGCCTTAAATACCAGGAAGAAAAAAAAAGAAAGAAAGAAAAAGAAAGAAACTTTTCTTTAGGCTGTAAGTAGGAGGAAAATTCATAATTCTATGTTACTACAAAGTCCCAAGCCTGTGTTTGGGACTGGGAGGGGAATGGTGGTTTTGAATTGTAAATGAATACTAACTCCATGGTATGGAATTCTTAAAGCAGGAACATAACACAAAAAGTGACCCTGGGTCAGTGGTACCCTTGAGTTGCCTGGCTCATAAGCAAAGAGAAAATCACCTGGATGGATCGACAGCGATCTTGATGGCTTACGGTGACTTTCATAGATGAAGGCCATTCATGCAAAAGGCCAGCATGAGGTTTTGTTAGGCTCTAGTGTAACAGGCTTGTGAATGTCTTCCAAAGTATATTGAAAACACACACACCTACTGTCCAAACTACTTTTTATGTTTTTTGGCTACCTCAATAATAGATAAGGTATTTCGCAGTTTTCCTAAATAAGTGTTAAAAATATTACATCAAAATCCATTAAAGCTGGTATCAGAGATGTAATTGTGTTTAGCACAGTGATTTATATTAATACATTCAAGATTTCTTGGAAATGATATAGCAAAGTTGTTTACAGCATGGGCTTCAGTGTCCAATACCTTACAGTTCAAATCACAAACAAAACAGGTCTGTATGTCTATTTTACTTCTTCCATGTTATAAATACTATAAAATGGGAATAGAAAGATTTTTTCTTAATTATACAGAATCATGACCTAAAAACCACAGTCATTATTATACTCAAGGACAATTTCTAGATACCGTCCCTTATAAACAGGCATGCATGCAAAGGAATATAAACCTGCACAGATTCTGTGATGAAATCGAGATTTTGCAAAACAAGATAAAAACTAAAATAAATTAGTTTTAAAAGAGGCAAACAGGCTGGGTGTGGTGGCTCCAGCCTGTAATCCCAGCGATTTGGGAGGCTGAGGCAAGAGGATTGCCTGAGCCTAGGGGTTCAATACCAGCCTGGCCAACCTGGTGAGATCTCGTCTCTACAATATATTAAAAAATTAGCCAGGTATGGTAGCTCATGCTTATAGTTCTGGCTACTTGGAAGGCTAAGTCGGAAGGATCGCCTGAGCCCAGCAGGTCGACTCTGGGGTGGCCATGAGGGTGTCACTGCACTCCAGCCTGGGCAACAGAGTGAGACTCTGATTCAAAAAAAAAAAAAAAAAGGCAAACATCATTAGTTTTAGGTAGGCAGTGTGAATATATGGCTATAAAGCCTAAGAGCCCAATGAAATACGAATAAATTTTTTATTTTATTTTATTTTATTATTATTAATTTTTTGAGTTGGAGTCTCACTCCATCGCCCAGACTGGAGTGCAGCGGCCGCTCCCGGCCACCGCAGCCTCGACCTGCTGGGCTCTGGCGATCCTTCCGCCTCCGCCTTCCAAGTCGCTGGAACTACAGGCGCGCGCCACCACACCTGGCTGATTTTTGATGTATTGTGGAGATGAGGTCTCGCCGAGTTGCCCAGGCGGGTCTCGAACCCGCAGGCTCAGGCAATCCACTCACCTCGGCCTCCCAAGGCGCGGGATGACAGGCTGAGCAATTTAAAAAAAAAAAAATAAGCAAAATGTCAAATACATGTAATTGCGCAGAAAACTTCCTCCCCATCAGCAATAACCACTTGGAAAACACAACGAAAAGAGCGATCCCGTTTACTACGGCACAAATAACAACTTGTTTGGCACAATCTCAAAAAGCCATTGTAGGACATCTAAATAGACAAAGTCATCTCTATGGAAGGTTGGAAAGAAGATTTCAAACTTGAAAAATTTATATAGGATGGCCATCATGACTGGAGTTGGGTGGTATCTCAGTGTAGTTTTAATTGGCATTTCTTTGATGACTTGTGAGGCTGAGCATTTCTTCATGTATCTGTTGGCTGCTTGTATGTTTTCTTTCGAGGAGTGTCTATTCGTATCTTTTGCCCACTTTGTAATGGGGCAGTTTGTTATTTTCTTTTTGGCATGTTTGAGTCCCTTGTAGATCCTAGATGTTAGACCTTTGTTAGACATACAGTTGGCAAATATTTTTTCCCATTCTGGTGATCCATTATTCTTAATTGTTCTTCCAGCTGTCGAACTTGGCCTTCTGAGAGCTCAGCTCGCTCCTCTGCATGCTCCAGGTCACTCCCAATGATGACCAGTTTATGGGTCACTTCTTCATACTTGTGGTTGGCATCTTCAGCAATGTGCTTGACCTCTTTCAGCTGACTCTCCTGAATTTCCATTTTCTCTTCATCCTTTCCGGATCGACTTTCATGTCTCTCTCACTCTCATTTGCGACCTTCTCGGCCTCCTTCAGCTTCTGCAGAGCTGTTGCCAGATGCTACTGGGCATGAGCCAACTCTTCCTTGACCAGCTGGATGCGTCTGTTTAGGGAAGCTACATCGGCTTCAGCCGTCTCCCGCAGCTTCTGCTCGTGGTCCAGCTTCCGCTGCAGGTTGCCTGCGTGCTCCTCCGTGGCGTCCGCCTGCTCCTGCAGGCTGCGGATCTTCCTCTGCACTGCCTCCAGCGAGCTGCTCCCCCAGGATTCGGTTTTTAATAACATCTTGATTGAGTCACAAACCCTACAAATCACCATTAGGATGGCTATGTTGATAAGACAGATAATGACGATTATTGGCAAGCATATGGAGAAGTCGGAACTCTCTTGCACTGCTGGTGGGAATGTAAAATGGTGCATCTGCTTTGGAAAACAGTCCTAGGTTTGTATCAAAGAAAAAGGAAATAATATGTTTACAGAGAAATTTGTGCATGAATATTCACAGTAGCATTATTCGTAACAGCCCCAAAGTGGAACTAAGCCAAATGTTCATAATCTAATGAATGTACAGATCAAATGTGGTATATTTATACAATGGACTATAATACAGGAGTAAAACCAAAAGAAATACTGTTATGTGGCACAACATGGATGGGACTTGAAGACAATAAGTTGAATGAAATAATCTATTCCAAAGGACAACATATGGTATGACTCCCTTGTTAGTCAGTTCAGGCTTCTATAACAAAAATACAGGAGACTGCATGTCTTAAACAACAAAATTTATTTACCCCAATTCTAGAGGCTGGGAACTCCAAGATCAGGGTGCTGGCAGATTTGATGTTTGGTGAAGCCCTGTGTCCTGGTTCACAGACAGCTGGCTTCTCCTCTGTTCACACATGATGGAGAGAGCAAGAGAGCTCTCTGGGGTTGCTTTTACAAGGGTACTGAGACCATTCATGAGGGCTCCACTGAAAGCCCCATCTCCTAATTTCACAATGGAGGTTAAGATTTCAGTATGTGAACTTGGGGTAGGGAGGGATGCTAACATTCAATCCATAATCATTTGCATTATATCAAATGTCCAGAATAAGCAAATCCATGGGAACAGAAAGTAGTTTAGTGGCTGCATATGACTGGGTGTGGATGAAATTGGGGAAATGGTTAACTTTGTTTTCATTAAGGGGTGGTGATGACACTGTCCTAAAATGGGCTGTGTTGTTGGTTGTACAACTCTGTAAACATACTGTAAAAAACATTAAATTGTACACTTTAAATGGGTGAATTGTAGGGTTTGTGAATCCATCAATATGTTATTAAAAATCGAATCTTTAAAAAATTTCAGAGCAGAACATGTGAAGGTAATAGATTAGACAATTGATCACAAACTAATTATTTTGCAGAAATAAAGGTGAAGACTTAGACAAGAAAAATGATTAGAATTCTTGTGTGTGAGAAGTATGAAAAGCAAACAAAATCACACTTTTGCTTCTGTCAGGTTGGAATTTCTTGTATTAAAAGTAATTGTTTCTACTTTTTTATAAATCTGTATATATACAAAACTATATCAAAAATAAAATTATTTAAAAATCGATACTTTTACTACATTAGGTACAAAGTTTTTATTTTCAACGTTTCTTTTTAAAAAAATCTATCCTAAGTGCTTACCATGACTGTCATGAGTTAACTGATGTATCTCTTTTGAATGTTTTATTTAAAAAATTTTTTATTTTAAAGATGTAGGATACAATTCAGGGTTAGGTAGACAAATTTTCATCATGCAGGTACCCTTGTTGATGAGGGTACCTGCCACCCCGGCAGATTACCACTACTGCCAGTCTCGCTCCCCCTGCTGGCAGTTTTCCACTACTGCCAAACCTTTTCTTACAGTATTACGATAATTGATCAAGGTCCCTTATGACTGAGAACATAAGATACTCAGTTCTTTGCTTCTGTGGTAAATCACTCAGTATTATAGATTCTAAGACCATCCAAGTTGCTGTGAAGTTCATAATTTTGTACTTGTTTATGACTGTGTAATGTGAAATACCTTGGCATCTTCCTAAACAGAGACGTGAAAGACCTTTACAACGAAAACTACAAAACACGGCTGAAAAAAATCAAAGATAACATTAAAAAAGGGACAAATATTCCATGCTAATGGATTGGAAGAATCAACATTGTTAGAATGTTCATTCTATCCAAGGCAATCTACAGATTTAACACAATACCCATTAAATTACCAACAGCATTCTTCTCAGACCTGGAAATGACAATACAGGAATTCAAACAGAAACATAAATGACCATGAATAGCCAAAACAATCCTAAGAAAACAACAACAACAACAACAACAAAAGTGGGAGGTATCATATTCCAAGACTTTAAACTTTATCATAAAGCTACAATAATTAAAATAGCCTGGTATTGGTACAAGAACAGGCATATAGACCAATGGAATAGGATAGAGATTCCAGAAGCAAAACCTCAATTTCTTAACCAACTCATCTTCTTTTGAATGTTTAATAAGCATTTTTGGCTATCTTATAGAGATATAGAAGCTAACATTTATCTGATGATTCCGCTGACTTATTTAATCCCATCTTCTCTTATCTTCTGGGGATAAAAGAGACACAGTGGAGAGATAAATACAATGTTTGATAAATGGAAAGAGGAAAACCCTCGAAAAGGAGTTCCAGATGTAGAAAATGTCTTTGGGGATGGTGAATGACTCTATGCTCAGTGAGGGCTCTTGAAGGCGGACTCCTCTTCACCTCATTGTTGTTCCATGAGGTGAAGAGTACCATGGATGTTTTCTGAAAGAAAAGGCACTGCTTACATTTCTATTTCTTCACTTCCCTCTGTGTGACTGATGGGGAGAACCTCTGTGGGCACCCACGTGCATTTCTTAAACTTTCTCTCCCTATCCGTCATGACTCAACTTGACTCTGACCATGGCGACTTCATCTCTGAGCAAAAGTGAGTCTATGGCTGTTCTTCCATCACTTTCCTTGATGTATGGGCCATATGGCCTTGGCTGTACTCTTGACAACCCCGTAGCATGATTTCCGGATCACAGCAGAACAATGCAGCCTGACTCACTAAGCTGTCCTGTGTGCGTTTCAGTGATGCCTGGTCAGCCTCAGGCTTATGTTTCATAAGTAGCAAAATGATGCACTGTTTTGCATGGTCCTAGACCTCCACATAATGAATATGACCAAAGATTTCTACATATTTAACTCAGGTACTGCTGTAGACTGGATGTTTGTGTGCCTCCGAAATTCATCTGTTGAAATCCTGACTTCCAGTGTGGTGCTATAAGAAGACAGGGGCTTTGTGAAGTGATTAGATCATGAGAGTGGCCCTCATGAATGGGATCAGTCCCCTTAGGAAGGTGAACCCAAAGAGCTCCTTTCCCCATCTTCCATGTGAGGACATAGCAAGAAGATGGTCATGTATGCATTAGAAAGTGGGCCTTCACCAGATACCGGATCTGTAAGCACCTTGATCTTGGACTTTCCAGCCTCCAGAATGGTCATAAGTCAATTTGTATGGTTTATAAGACACCTAGTATGTTTTAAAAGAATAGCAGCCTGAAATGACCAAGATGCTATGGTATGCATTAGAGACTACAAACTAGGGAATATTGAAGGTAACTGAGGTGAGATTTTTTCTGGAACCTAATGTTTATTGGCTCTTGTATTAAGTAATTTCAGTCTTCTATAATTAATCATCACCCTAGAATTTGTGATGATGGTATTATATATTTATTTGAGAGGTCAACCAACAATTTGACAGGCCTGTAATTACTAAGAAGTGGCCATGCAAGGTTTTGAATGTAGATCTCCCTGGTCTCTAGAGTCCACGACACACCCACACTAAATAAAGAAAGCCTGCTTTTAAAGAAGGTGACTGCACCCAGTATTGTGCAATTTGACTTAATTCAATGAGCCTTCCCTTCTTTTAGGACCAGTGAAGGACAGAAGAGTAGGGCCCTTCTTATCCTTCTATAGTTTACAAGAATGGATGATTGTTCCAGAAGCCTGTACTGAGTCTCAGCAAATATGACAAACTGTAATGAACATCAGGGACTGAGACTCAAATGAGCCATGGAGACTCAAATGAGATAAGATCATTGTCCACTGAGTAGAAACAGATGTGGTTAATTCAGTGAAAATGGAGAGGAATGGGCTCTTGCCATAAGACGGCATCAGAGAAGGCATTGCTAAGATGAGCATCTGTTCTGGGGCCACATCCACTATATCACAGTGAAGAGACCATCCCACCATCGAGCTCCTCCCACCTACTCACATGGCAACTCCTTTTGTGTTTTCCCAGGCTGTGTGTACCTTTCCGGAAAAAGCGTTACAAGCACAATGTCAGCCGCCAAGTGGGAGGATCATGCAACTCTTATATGATCCTCCTCAGACAACAATACTTGCTTCCTCTCATGGGTAAGAGATATACATTCTTTGAGGAAAAGTGAAAGATTTCAAGTGTTGGTCCTCTGTCCTATATAAGTTCATAAGAAGCAAAGACATTTAGGTTATTTGCATAAAGTCAGTATTACTTTTTTCTTTTATTCTTTTAAAAATTATAACTTTTTAGTTTTTATTTTTTTGAGTTGGAGTCTTACTCTGTTGCCCAGACTGGAGTGCAGTGGCACACTCACGGCCACCCTAACATCGACCTGCTGGGCTCCAGCCATCCTTCTACCTCAGCCTTCCAAGTAGCTGGAAGTACAGGCATGCACCACAATGCCTGGCTAATTTTTTGATTTATCATAGAGATGAGGTTTCACCAGGTCGCCTGGGCTGGTCTCGAACCCCTGAGCTCAGACAGTCCTCTCACCTCGGCCTCCCAAAGTGCTGGGATTATAGACATAAACCACTGCGCCCAGCCTATAACTTTTTATTTCAAAAGAGTTTCTAACTCATAGGAAGTAGTAAAAATAGTACAGAGTTCAAAAGTACCCTTCACCCATCTTCCCTTAATGATAATACTTTAAAAAAATAACAATAGCCGTAGTCAAAACCAGGATGTTGATACTGATAAAGTGCAGGTACAGTTTTTTTTTCCAAGGCAATATTTACCAGGCTAAAAGTATTGCTAATGAACACAGAAATTCCTAGTCTTGCTTGGTCCATCTGCCCCTTTTTCATGGGATATTTCGAGGACAGTGACACTCACCATTGAACACAGAAATTCCCTTCTTGCTTAGATCATCTACCCCTTCTTCATGGGATTTTTTCAAGGCAGTGACATGTCTCACCATTCTGGACATGGGGCCACAGACTGTAAAACTCAAATAACCACTTTATTTAAGCCAATGCCAGATAGCCCAAAGCAGAACCCTGTGGTCAACTGGACTGTAGCAGATGACCGAAGTCAGTGTTGTCCAATAGAATTCTCACCAGGATGGAAATGTCCCCCATCTGTGCTGTCCAATATGGAATCCACAGGCCACGTGTGGCTTTTGAGCACTTGAAGTCTGGCTAGCTCAAATGAGGAATTGATTTCCAAGTTTAACTAATTGAAATTTAACTTTGAATAGACTTGTGAGGCTAGTGGCTATCACACTGACCAGTGAAGATTTTGGTCCAGTGAACACTTCATTACTCCTGACCCCAACCTTTTTACTTTGCTTTTAAATTTTTAACTCTTGGGGCTTCCATGTCCACCCTAACCTCAATCTTGATTCCTGCTGGCCAGAGACCAGCCCAGTCCTTCAGAATGAGGAAGACAAAAGGATCTGGGGTAAGTCTTTCATTTCCATGTCTGAATAAGGACCCCAAATAGAAGTGCAGTATCCATCATTTTCTCCCCTCTTTGCCTTTCTCTGGTGTGTTTTACCCACCACCCCTAACTATCTAGAGGCAGAAGTGGAACGCTACTGTTCCATGGGTTCTTATAGACATGCCGAATCTCATTTATGCCCTGAAATTTCAGTCATTCCTACTAGGGTTCCATTGTCTTTGGCACCAACGATGAGCGAAGGTGAAATACAAACTAGGAACCTCATATTCTCCCTTAAATTCTGTTCTCAGTAAGGTGGTTTAGGTCAACAAGTATATTGACCTATTATGAAACTGAACCCTGTGGTAAATACTAGTTATTGAGGATTGAAAAAGTGCAGCTTTCTGGGATGGAAAGAGCAGTATTTAGTGGGAGACAGAAACAAATTAGACAAACATTGTATAATTTCACTTATATGAGGTATTTACAGCAGTCAAATTTATAGAGACAGAATGTAGAATGGTAGTTTCCAAGGGCTGGGGGGCGGAGTATGGAGCTGTGGTTTGGGATGATAAAAAAATTTCCGATAATGGGTAGGGATGATGGTTGTACAATATTGTGGTTATGCTCAATGCCACTGAATTAAATTTGATATAATGAGAAGTGAGATGAAGTCATGGGGGCTTAAGGGAAGACGCTCCTTAAGACAAAGTTTGGGGTATATATCTATTAACATAAAATCTTCCTACAGCACCTGTCTTAACCCTTATCCCCTTCCCTATCTTTGTAGTACAAATCCCATTATGGCTTTTTCAGTGGACACTCTCATTTATGCCGTCGTTGTCTTCTGAGAGGAGGCATGGATATCATACATCCTTTCTCACATCATGAAGATTCAACGGAGGCAGAGTCATCATTCTACAATCTACATTCTTCTAAGGTTCAGTCATCCAAGGTTATAGGGTCCAGGTAGGGGAAAGTATTCCGTGGGAAAAGCTGACAGCATTGGATGCTGCTTCTCAATACCATGGAGGAATATGGGAATGAGAGGAATTTAGGTGATTTTCATAGGAATCAGGGGAGAATGAATGACCTATGCAATACTACCAATGCATATAGACATTTCTGAATCAAACCTTACTCAAACCATCTCTTCTTCCATGGAGGTTTCTAGGGAAGCTATACTCAGAAAGGCAGTAATGCAATCAAACACTGTGACAATATTGGTTAAGTGTTAAACAGTGCTTGAAACCAACCTAATTCTCTAGGACATTCACTGATGATGAGGCTGAAAGTCAGACTGCAGTCCCTGAGGTCATGTGCTGGTCAAAGTTTCACACCAGAGAAGAGGGGAAATCCTCTATTTGTAGTGTTTGGCAGTTTCCATGGGGGTCGATACTTTCATCATGGCATATTTCAAACTACCAACATGATGTCTTTGATTATGTAGTTGGGAAGACATGTCCAGCAGTCCATGGTTCTATTTTCATCACAAAGATACAACAGACATAAATAACCACAGGAACATAGCCTACAGTAAAGTGTAGTAAAATAACTAGAAATTCAAACATATGAGGCATTTACTTTGTTTTTATTATGATTTATTTAAGTTTTAGTTTATAGTATTAGATTTTACTAATGGTTGTATTTAGCAACCTGTTCCCAAAATCTCCGGGATATGACCATCGGCCCTTGTGGTCCGGGATGAGCCGTCTCCAGCTCAGCGTTGGCTTCTTCCCACCTTCTAAGTCCCATCCTCAGCCAGCCAACAAAATCCAGCATGCACATGCATCAAGAAAAAGAATATAAAATGGAATATTTACTCTTAGTGCTTTGCATGTGGCTACCCTACTCTGTGGCTAAGTCAGCACCAAGTCTTAGGATGGCTGCCCAAGGGTCTCTCACTGCTTGCCTTACCCATAGAGAAAAGAGATATAGAGCCTTTCTCTTCATCCCACTTCTCTAGCTACCTGTTCTTTTCTTTTTCTTTTCCCCTTCAGGGTATTTTTGCTTTCTGCAAATTCCATGGACATACTGTGAAACATTGAGGTTGGGGCCTCCATTGTAACCATCACCCAAATAATGACTTTGCTCCCAATAGATACTTTTTCAATTCTCACCCTCCTCTCTTTTGGAGTCCCCATTATTTATTATTTCCATCTTTATGCCCATGTGTACTCATTGTTTAGCTCCCACTTATAAGTAAAAACATGCGGTATTTGATTTTCTGCATCTGAGTTATTTCACTTAGGATAATAGCCTTCATTCATGTTGCTTTAGAGGACATGATGTCATTCTTTTTTATGGTTGCCTACGATTCCATGGTATATATATACCACTTTTTCTCTGTCCAGTCAACCACTGATGGACACTTAGGCTGATTCCATGACAGTTCTATTGTGAATAGTGCTGCAATAAACATATGAGGGCAGGTGTTCTTTTTACATAATGATTTATTTTCCTTTGGGTAGATACTCAGTAGTGAGATTGCTGGGTTGAATGGTAGTTGTATTTTTCGTTCTTTGTAAACTCTCCACACTGTTCTCTGTAGAGGATGTACTAATTTACATTCCCACCAAGAGTATATAAATGCTTTCTTTTCTTCACATCCACACCAACATCTGTTGTTCTTCACTTTTTAAATAACAGCTGTTCTGACTTGCCAGTAAGATGATATCTCATTCTGGTTTTAATGTGCATTTGACTGATGATTAGTAATGTTGAACATTTTTTCAGATGCTTGTTGGCTACTTAGATGTTTTCTTTTGAGAAGTGTCTGTTCTCATCCTTTGTCCACTTTTTAATGGAGTTGTTTTTCTTTTTTGTGTGACCATTTTATGTATTGTTAACTTTTAAATTTATTTTTTCTCTTTTTTCTTCTTTTCCAATTTGTTTTCTTTTTTAAAAAATTTAATTTAATTTTAAAGTTGTGGGGTACGAGTCAGAATTGGGTACATAAGTTTTTTTTTCTTGCTGAGTGGTTTGAGTTCCTTGTGGATTCTGGATATTAGCTTTTTGTCAACGGCATAAATTGAAAATATTTTTCCCATTCTGTAGTTTGTTTACTCTGTGCAGTGCAGAAGCTTTTCCATTTAATTAAGTCCCATTTGTCTATTTTTGTTTTTATTGCATTTGCTTTTGAGGTCTTAATATAAATTATTTGCTGAGACCAATGTCCAGAAGAGTTTTTCCTGTTTTCTTCAAGACTTTTTATAGTTTGAGTCTTTGGTTCATCTTTCGTTAATTTTGTATATGGTGAGGGGTAAGGGTCCAGTTTCATTCTTCTGTATATGGCTAGCTAATTTTTTCAGCATCATTTATTGAATAAGGTGCTCTTCCCCATTGTTTATTTTTGCTGACTTTGTCAAAAATCATTTTGTTGTGAGTGTGTGGCTTAATTCTGGGTTCTCTATTGTGTTACATTGATGAATGTGTTTATTTTTGTACCAGTATCTTGCTGTTTTAGTTATTATAACCTTGTAGTATAATTTGTAGTCAGGTAATAAGCTTTGTTCTTTTTGGATAGGATTGCTTAGGCTATTTGGGCTCTTTTTTAGTTCTGCATGAACTTTAGAAGTTATTTTTCTACTTTTGTTATGAAGTAACAGTTGTCCCACAGAAGTAAATGTTTTCATTTCTTATTTTATCATGCTCCCTCTCAGCTACTGGAACTCTTGCCCTCTAATTACCCTTATATTTATTTTTTCCACATTCAAACTCCCCAAAGTAGAGAATTGGATTGAGTTTTTTGTCTTCGTCCTGAAGGTATTACTGGCAGATTTCTCTCATCTGGTGCTTGATGAACAGATGGCTCTCTCTATAGATCATGCATCCAATGATGGCTCAATATTGGAATCACCTGGGAATATTTAAAAGTACTGGTGGTTGGGTCCCACCTTCTGCCCTTTGATTTAAGTGGTCTGGGCCGAGACCTGGGTATTGGATGGTTTTTAACATTTTTTAAAAAAAGTTTCCTAGATGTGGTTAAGTATGGAAGCACAGCTATGAATGCATGCATTCAGCTTTTCAGTTTTGGCATTATATAATGCCAATGGGAGCAATTTAAGCCAAAATTGGCTATGGTGACTTTGAACACAGGAATAATAGAAGGAAAGGAGGGTGAAATGCCAAGACACACTTGGCTCTCGGGAGTTCCTTAGTTCTATTATCCATAAATTTACTTAAAAGTCTCTCCATCAAAAACCAAGATAACTTTCTGTGATGATAGAAATGTTCTATTCTGCTCTACCCAATATGATAGCATGAGTGACATATAAGTATTGAGTACTCCAAAAGTGGATAGTATGACTTAGAAACTAAATGTTTAATTTAACTAAGTTTGATTAATTTAACATTAAATAGTCACCCCTGAGTAGTGCCTACTGTTTCAGACAGCGCGACTCTAGCTTTTAATAACATAGTCTTTCATTTTTTTCATCAACTGATTTTTGATATTTTCCATATTTTTGTAACACAAGGACTTCACTTGCCAGTATATCAGAAGACCAGGAATCTTCACAGAACCAAGAATCAGATAATGGGCTAATGGGGAGAAGGAGTGAAGGGTGTGTAGCTTGATGGAAATGTTCTGTGGTTTTATGTGAAGACGATTGTGAGGTCTTTTGTGCAGTGACGATCAGAAGAGTTATATCTCACCTCTACCACAGTGCACTGTGCGGTTTGAATGGGGATATTTAAGCCTCTCACTCCCGGGGCACGGAAATTCTCAAGGGAACAAGAGGATGATCCATGGTGGCTGGGTACAGGGGCAAGGTCTAGGAAGAACATGCATTCTTCTAGCTCTTCAGCTTTGGTGCTTGTCCTTTTTTTTGGCCTGGACTATCTTCAACAGCAGGTGTCCTAGCTATTTGAAACCAATAGAAGCTAAGCCACATTGGTTTCAGTCCCAGGCAAATGGTGCCCATCACCAAAAGTGTCCAGACTGGCTTCCCAGAAAACCCTATAGAATTTGGTGGTACAATTTTAGTAATAAAAAGAACATTCCTGTACCATTTCTTATCTGGATTCAAAGAGGCAAAGCCCTCTGTTCTGGCCCCGTTTGTTCTAATTCTTTACCTATTATCCCAACAGCACCTTGTAATTCAGCATCCAGAACTCCGTCAGGACACACGTTTTCCAGCTATGTACATCTCACATGTGCATTTTCTTTTCAGGATACATTTGCTCAGAGGAGGAGCAAATAGTTTCCTCTGTTGCTCCTGAACTATGTCTTGAGCTTGAACAAGATTATAAAAACTATCAGTTTCTGGGAGCTGAAGGATGTGTGGATATTGAATTGATTAACGAAAGCACAAACACATATAGGTAAGAGCAGAAGATGCTGATGACTTAGATGCTGAACCTTAGAATTTATTAATCACATGTTTATTTCACGTATTGTCAAGTTGGTATTTTAATTTCTACATATATAGAATGCAGAAAAATCGGAGCCCAGAGAGTTTAGTGAACTCTCCATTTTCTTTTCTGATTTAGCAAAAGTCACAGATAGGAACTGCCCCTTGTTTTACCCCAAACACGACATCCATCCACACACTGTTGTTTAAATCCAAGTCCTGGTATTCCTTCTGTCATCATGACCCATCACTCTGGCTCCTTTCAGCATTCACTTCCCCACTGCTGGCTCTTATTTCTGGTCAGTCACAGGTCTTGGCTTCACGGTGAGGATGGCAGTGACCATAAAGATACTGTTTGATTTCTGGGGTCAGCGCCTGGACTTTGACCTGCAGCACAATGAACAGTGGCTGGCCCCTTGACTGACATCACCACAGAACCAGAGGGGGCTGTTGCTGAAATCCACCTTCCCCACTTCGTCTCCCTCCAAGGTATTGGGGGGTGAGAGGAGGCTGTGGGGATTGCTGGGGAGCATTCTGTCTCATGGCTGTTGCGGTTTGCGGGTGAGAGGAGGCTGTGGGGGCTGAGCATTCTGTCTCATGGCCTTTGTGGTTCTCCTGTAGCAGATGAGGTCGACGTCTCCTGGTTCCTACTTGCCCATTTTGAGGATGAAGGGATGGTCCTGGAGCAGCCAGCCCGGGTGGAGCCTTTCTATGCTGTCCTGGAAAACCCCAGCTTCTCTCAGATGGGACTCCTGCTGAGGATCGCCAGGGGGACCCGTCTCTCGGTCCCCACCACAAGCACCACATTGGTGTATTTTCACCCCCGCCTCGAAGATATCAAATTCCATGTGTATCTTGTCCCCAGTGAAGCCTTGCTAATGAAGGTAAGGCTGACTAATTTTGGCGATCGTCGGCGAGAATTATATTTTCATCTTATCACCTTGGTCCCTCCAGCCCCTTGTGGAATGAAAAGGTCAAGCCTCAGTTTTATTGAGAGAAGCAAGGGTCGCTCTTCCATGAGCACAGGTGCTGACCCTTGAGTAACAATTTCTAGATAAATTCGGTGCTAGTGAAAAGGGAACTTCACTTTTCTGGTTTTCAAGGAGAAGGAGAAAGTCAGAGGAGACTTTTGGGGAAATAAGCTGCACAGATTCTATCATCAAATTTTCAGTGGATAATATGTGAGTGACATACTCAGACACTCACCTCTCTGCAGTCACCCTCCTTCCATTCAGTGACATCTCCCTTCAGTGCATTTGCAAAAGGCTGATAGTCTCGCACTTCCTCCTGGGTTAGTGATGAAACAGATGTGCTGGTCACTGTGGGTTTATTTCTTTATCAAGCGTCACTTCTGTCCCTCCAACCTTGGCAGGGAGAATATATGAGGAAGATTTGATTAAGCTCTACTGTCCTGCTGCCTAACGCCCCACATTCCAATATCAAGAGGCAGAGGCATGCCTTGGAGTATTTAGTGTGGTGAGTGACTGTGGGTACTTTAAATACAATACAAGAGAAAACATTTATTTTGTTTTATTTAAAAAAATTTTATTTTACTATAAAGATGTGAGGTACACATGAGGATTAACTACACAAGTAAGCTGTATGCAGGTGAAATCTGGGCTTCTCGCTGGCCCTCACTCTAGCAGAGTGGACCAGGTCCCCTTTGTGTTGTCACATGTTCCCTACACTCCTCCCTCCCTTCCTTCCCTAGCAGTGCCCAGTGGTTGCCAATCCCTCCCTTGTACTAATGTGACTAATGTTCAGGGCCCACTTATAAGTGAGAATATGCGGTATTCAGTTCTTTGTTTCTGTGATAGTTCATTGAGTATGATTGTCTCCAACTCCACCCAGTTCGCTGCAAAATTCATACAATCCTGCAATTCCTCTCCTGGGAATATATGCAGCGGAACATAAATCGTTCTACAAAAAAATCACCCACACACACATGTGTATTGCCACACTAGTCACAATAGCAAAAGCATGGAACCAACCTACTGGCCATCGAAAGTGGACTGGATAAAGAAAATGTGGTATAAACAATGGAGTATTATACAGACTAAAGAAAAACAAGAAAACATTTTAATCTGGATGATAAAGATGACAATTCCCACAGTGGGCAGGAAATGAGTAAGTTCCAACCAATTCTCATGTAAATTTTTTGTGTTTATCTATTTTTTTAAAGCTTGTATACATGAAAGGAATACAAGTGTAGTTTTGTTACATGGAAATATTGTGTAGTGGTTATAGCTGGGCTTTTATTGTAACCATCACCCAAATAATGTACATTGTACCCATTAAGCAATTTCTCATGCTGTAGTGATTACATCTAGGCTTTTATTGTAACCATCACCCAAATAATGTACATTGTACCCATTAAGTAAGTTCTCATTATGCACCAGTCTCACACCCTGTTACCCTTTAAGTCTCCAATATTTATTGTTCCACACTCTATATCTACGTGTAGACATTCGTCAGCTTCCCCATATATGTGAACATGTGGTATTTGATGTTTTGTTTCTAAAGTTGTTTCACCTAAGATGGCGTCCTCTTGTTCTATCCATGTTGTTGCAAAAGAAATGTTTTCCTTCTTTTTTATGGCTGAATAGTAATTTATTGTGTATGCCACATTTTCTTTGTTCATTCATCCATCGATGGACACTTTGGTTAATTCTGTATCTTTGCTGCTCTGAATAGTGATGTGGGAAACATGTGAGTGCAGGTGTCTTTTTGATATATTCATTTATTTTTCCTTTGGGTAGGTCCGGTAATGAGATTGTCAGATCAAATGGCAGTTCTATTTTTAGCTCTTTGAGAAATTTCCATATTGTATACCATAAAGATTGTACTAATTCTCATTTCCACCAACAGTTTAAGCATTCCCATTTCTCTGCTTCCTTGCCAGCATCTATAATTTTTGACTTTTTAATAACAGACATTCCAACTGGTGTAAAATGATTTTCATTGTGCTTTTAATTTTCACTTCTTTGGTGAGTAGTGGTGTAGAGCAGTTTTTCAATCAACCTTTTTTGTATGTCTTCTTTTGAAAAATGACTGTTCATTTATTTTGCCCAGTTTAGTGGTCTTTTTTTCTTGTTGAATTGTTTCAGTTTTTTGTAAAATTTGTGTCAGACTCCTTTTAGGATACATTGTTTACAAGTCTTTTCTCTTATTCTTCAGGTTGTCTGTTCATTCTGTTGATTATTTCTTTTGTAGTTCTGAAGCTTTTTAATTTAATTAAGTCCCATTTGTCTATTTTTAAATTTTTGTTGCATTTGCTTTTGAGGTCTTAGTCATAAATTATTTGCCTAGGCCAATGTCCAGAAGAGTTTTTCCTAGGTATTCTTCAAGGATTTTAATAGTTTGAGGTCTTACATTTAAATCTTTAACTCACTTTTGTATATGCTGAGGGATGGGGGTCCAGTTACATTCTTCTGCATGTGGCAATCTAATTTTCCCAGCACTATTTATTGAAAAAGGTGTCTTTCCCCAGTGAATGTTATTGCTAATTTTGTGGAAGGTCAGATGGTTACAGAAATGTGGCTTTACTTCTGGGTTCTCTATTGTGTTCCATTAATCTATGTGTCTATTTTTATACCAGTACTATGATTTATTTTTAAACCTATATTCTTATATAATTTGAAGTCAGATAATACGATGTTTCTAACTTTCTTTTTCGTTTGTTTAGAATAGCTTTGGCTAGTAGGCCTTTTTTTTGGGTTCTGTATGAATTTTAGGATTGTTTTCACTAATTCTGTGAGAAATAACTTTGATATTTTGATATAGAGTTTACTGATTTGTAGATTGATTTTTGAAGAATGGTCATTTTAGTAACATTGGTTCTTCCATTCTGTGCACATGAGATGTTTTTCATTTGTTTGTATCATCTAGAATTTATTTCATCCATGTTTTATAGTTTTCCTTGCAGAGATCTTTCACCTCATTGGTTAAATATATTCCTCGGTATTTTATTTTTTGGAACTATTGTAAATAAGATTGGCTTTTTGATTTTTTGTCCTTAATTTTGTGAATGTAAATCATTACATTTATTGATTTGCATATGTTTAACCATCCTTGCTGCTGTATTCAGTTTGCTAATTTTTTTTTGAGACTTTTTGCATCTATGTTCAGCAGGGATATTGACCTGTAGTTTTACTTTTTTTGTTATATCCATGTCTAGCTTTGGGAACAGGATGATATTGACTTCATAGAAGGAGTTATAAAGCATCTCCTCCTCCTTGATTTTTTTGCGGCTGGTTCAGATATTCTTTGCATGTTGATGTAATTTGACTGTGACTTCATCTGGCCCTGGATTTCTTTTTTGTTGTTGGGATATATATTTTTTATTATTCTGATTCAGTCTCATTGCCTGTTTTTTTTTTTTTTTTGAGTTGGAGTCTCACTCTGTCACCCAGATTGGAGTGCAGTGGCCGCTCCCGGCCACCGCAGCCTCGACCTGCTGGGCTCTGGCGATCCTTCCGCCTCAGCCTTCCAAGTAGCTGGAACTACAGGC
>CAUYQG010075330.1:0-19133 GCA_963574415.1 Tarsius wallacei | reverse complement strand
TGTTCCATGTGGTGATGAGTAGAATGTATATTCTGTGGTTGTTGGGTGGCGTGTTCTGTAGGTGTCATTAAGTCCATTTGGCCAAGTGTCAAGTTGAGGTTCTGCATCTCCTTGTTGATTGTTTGCCTTGATGATCTATCTAGGGTTGATAGTGGGGTATTTAAGTTCCCAGCTATGATACTCCTAGAGTCAATATCTCTTTCTTTTTTTAGTTTACCTAGAAACTGCATTATAAGGATTGTTGCTCCTATCTTGGGTACATATATGTTTAGGATGGAAATTTCTTGTTGATGGATTGAACCTTTTATCATTATGTCGTGACCTTCTGTATCTTTTAAAATTGTTGATAGCTTAAAGGACATTTTGTCTAATATTAAGATTGCAACTCCTGTTTTATTTTGTGTTCCATTCACCTAAAAATTCATTTTCCATCCTCTTACATTGAGACTGTGAGTGTCCACTCTGGTGGGATGAGTCTCCTGGAGACAGAATATTGTTGCATGATTTTAAAAATCCAGTTTGCCTTTCTATGTCTTTTCAATTGTGCATTTGGTCCATTCATGTTCAGCCTAATTATTGAGATATGAGGGTTTATCCTGTCATGAGGTTCTTATAGGGTTTATGTTGCTTGTTTGTTTTTTTATTTGCCTTTCTTTTGATTTTTTGGTGGTTTTATATGTGTTTCCAATTTTTTCCTGAATTCTTGGGGAGAGCATGGTTGTTTTTTGTTTTTTGTTTTTCTTTCTTCTGTGTTTAATGTTTTCTTCAGTGTTTCTTGTAGGGCTGTTCTGGAGCCAGCATAAACTCTTAGGGATTGAATGTCTGAGAAAGATTGGAATGCTCCATTGCTGATGAAGCTTAGCTTAGCTGGGTGGGAAATTCTTGGTTGGAGTTGTTTATATTTAAGAACGTTGAAGACTGGACTCCAGTCTCTTCTATCCTGTATTGTTTCTCTAGCTAAGTCTGCTACTATTCTAATTTGTCTTCCCTGGTAAGTAGTCTGAACTTTCTTTCTTGCTGCTGTTAGGATTTTTTCTTTCATACCTTCTTTGTGTAAGTGAATTCCTATGTGTCTAGGAATTGGTCTTCTCATTTGATGTCTTGCGGGAGTTTTCTGAATCTCTTGTGTTTGAATGGTCATGTCTCTAATGAGATGAGGGAAGTTTTCTTGGATGACTTCATGGAATGCTTGTTCCAGGGTGGTCTCTGTTTCTCTATCTGCCTCTGGAATGCCAATTAATCATAGGTTCCAGTTCTTGATATAATCACACATCTCTTGGAGGTTTTTAATCTTCTTTTCTATGTTTTTAACAGTTTGGGTTAGTTCCATATTTTGGTCCTCAAGCTCTGAGATTCTTTCTTCTGCTTGGTTATTCAGCTTTCCATGTTTACCAGTTTACCATTTTCTTTATTGCCATCATCTCAGTTATCAACTCCTTCATTCTTTCCTCTTATCTCTCCTCAATTCTATTCATTCTTTCTATTAATATCTTGATGCCTGGGTTTGTGGTTTGAAGCCAGTCCTTCAGGGGGCTCTTCATTCTTTGAGTACCAAAGTCTGTATTCTTAAGTGCTGTCTTCCCAGGAGTCTGTATGGGACCTGTGTTCTTCCTTTGATTCTTCTTCATTTGTGATGGTTTTCCTCTCCTTTTCTCCCCCTTCTTTAATTCCATTGCTCAGTGATGGGGGGGAACTTTCACTTCTCTTTGCTCAATCCCCTCTTCTTCCTTATGTAGATCCTCTGGATTTGCTCAATTTCAATGCTGGTCTATGGATGGGGGAGCTGTTCTTTTTCAGTTTTGAGGTTTGATTAAGGTGTGATGGGGGAGCTGTGGTTGAGAAGTTATCTGCAGATCCCAGTCTCTGCTGACATGTGTGTGGGCATCCCATAACTCACTTTTCACCACCTTACAATCTATCCATGTGGTGGGGACATACATATGCCCCCTGAAAGCAAAATGAGACAAGAAAAAGCAAAAGGATGGAAAAAGGAAGAAGAGAGGTGAAAGGAAGATGGAGAGAGAGGAGAAGAAAAAGGAAAACAGGCACACCAACCAACTCATCTGCTGCTGCTGCTGCCTAGTCCCCTACTCAGATTGGATGTGTCTGTGCCTTGGCATTGATTTTGGTATATAAATTAAATAAAACAAAACTTTTTAAAAGAGTATTTTCTCAGTCACACTAGCTGTATTACAGGAGTTTTATAGTCACATGTGGTCCAGTGTGGAGGTGGGACATCCATCTCTCTGTGTTTGCTTCTGTAGTTTCCTCTCTGGGTCAGTGATGGGCAATCTCAAAGCATTGCAGAGATCACCTCTGGGTCTCAGGTTAGAAGCTGAACAGAGCCAGGTGGGGCAACACAGGTATCTGCCTGTCCCAGGACAGAAAAAATGATAGTGATCAGTGTCTCCTCGCTGACAGAGAGGCTCAGCCCCAGACTTCCTTGCTGCATCCTCTCTATGATTCCCACTGCTAGTGCCCGGCCTGCTTCTGTAGGTGCTGTGGAGAGGCTGACCCCTGCTGCCTCCTCCTAAGAGATCTCTGAGAATTGCTGACAATCCTGCATGCTAGGGTTCCTCTGATCTCAGGGTAATGGGTTGCAGCTGCCTTCAAAGGGGAACCCTGGGTGCTTGATCCTGAGTCTCCCCACAGATGGACTTTCACTTACTCAGTTGCACTCACCCACTCACAGAGACTGTCTTTATGGACACTCATCCTTGCAGTGACTCACACTTCCACCAGTTTCTTCTCCATCTTGCCAATAATACCTTTTATCAATTTAAATATGTAATCAACATAAAAATACTTAAACTAATTTAAATCACTTATTCCCATATCAAGTCTTCAAAATCTTGTGTCTGTATCATTATTATAGTACATCTCAATTGGGATGCTAAATTTTCCTTGGATATTTTTGGACTACATTAAGATTTCATAAAATATATACTTGAAAATTAGATTCTCATACATTGCTCCAATTATACTTAGAGTACTTCCAATAACTAAAATGGGCATTGATTTTAGAATATAAATTAATTAAAACAAAACTTTAAAAAAGAGTATTTTTCTCAGTCATACTAGCTGCATTACATGAGCTTTATAGTCACTTGTGGATAGTAGTAATAAATCTTGAGAGTATTTATAAAATGCTGCGGTAGAGGATGGGATCGAAGATGAACTCAGTTGATAGAAAGACCCTCACTCTCAGACTCAATTCCCATTTGCATTTTAAATTCCTTAGGTTCAGGGATTGTGTTCTCTTCCCTGCAACCTCTATAATGTCTGGTATGAAGTAATCCCATCATAACTATGACTTGAAATGACAAAATCATTTTCTTGCTGTGCTTTCCCCAGTGGCATTTTTCCTGCATATGACACAAATGTTTTGACCTGCCTCCACTGCCTTTATTCCTCTGTTAAACTTGGAAAAAAGAATATGTCAAAAGTGTTTTTTTCCACTTGTCACTCCACCTTCTTTAGCCCACATATAGCACTAACTTTCTTCAAATCTGCAAAATGCAAAGCATATTCACAAGCACCACATTTTCACTCCAAATGACAAATGATAGAAAACTCCCATCACCGTAGTGTTGCCATGCTAAAAACTGACATTGCAAACTTGTTCACCAACCCAAAATATATGTAAGTGTATATATATGCATATATAAAATATGTTTTCAATCAAAATCCAATAAGAAAAATTCATTGAATTTCATTGATATGATTTATTCATGAATTCATCAATAAATTTCAATTTCTTTTACTGTAATTTATTTGTTAAAGAGTCAAGACTGTTGATCCTGTTGAGCATTCCACATTCTGAGTTTGAAGAATTGAAATATCATGGTTTTATTTAACCTGTCCCTCTTTCCTCTGTGTGTCATATAAACTGTATTTAGATCTAAAGACTTGATAAGATGTAGGGTCAATGTTTTGCCAAGAACATCTCATAGGTTGCATCTCTACACCTTCTACTGTAATACATTAAGGAACAATTAATATCTGGCTGCCTCTCTTTTATGACATTAAATGGTATGAGTGAAATCAAGTGATGTCAGTTTGATTCATTTGTTATAAACTTTATTACTTTCATGTAACTTTACATCAGTTATTGCTGAATATTGCCTAGAACCAATATTTTAAGCAAGAGCAAGTAAACTGTAGTTTTAAACTTAATTATACCTCTGTATTAATAATTGGAATTGTATATGTATATATATTAATCTAATCAGCTGTTTGATTACATTGAGAAAACCAAGGACTGGCATAATAAATGTGATGTACTTTTCCTTTATTTACTAGTTTTCAGACTAATAAGATGATTCTCTAGCATCCTCCAAAAGCAACAATTGAGGTATTTTTAAAAATAATTATTATAACACTTTAAATTTAACATTTTGTATGTGTTTTCATCCATTGTAGTTTTTTCTTTTTGATGCCAAATTGTCCCCTCATGATAGCACATTTGACTTCTCATGTAAAATGCTCCTTACTCATCTGAACCAGCTTTTTATTTCAAGTATCTTTGTTTACTGGAAAACGGTATTTAGATAGAAAACTCTGGGTGCTAAGGGCTCACTGCTTCTGGTCTGAGTAATTATTTTCAGGATTTTTCAATGGATGTAACTAGAATATATTTTTGGTTTATTTCAGAGAAAAAATATATATTCATACTGATTTTCTAATTTAAATTTAGAATTATAAGATTTTAACTTCTTTGATTTAGTATTTATACATGTTTACAACAAAATATTGATTAATATTATTCCTCATATTCTTTATTCAACCATGTGTGCATGAATCTGTGCATGTCTGTACATATGCATAAAGGGTTCTGATTAACAATATCTATACTATTGAAACTGACATTAGTCAGAACAATTTAAGACCTCTTAATTTTGCTTTTATTCTGAGGACATATCCCACTTGTCAAATTGCTGTGTTTTAAATTCATTTGAAGTAAATACTTTCTGGGTTGTTAAGCAATCACTTTAGAAGTTAGGTTTGTCTATTTCACTTTGTTTTTGAGTTTTAGGGATTAAGTTACCTGAAAACAGTTTGATCTCTTCGGATTAGCTTTTACACTTTGTTAGGTGGGAACACAGCGGCACTTAGTATAAAGCTAATTTTATTTTATTACAGAGGTCATACCCCAAAATTAAATGTTGAGACAATTATGTTATATATTGCTAGATTCCCCGCTATAGGCGTTGTACCATTTTTCATTCCTACCAATGTTTTCATTACATCAAGTCTCATTCCTGTCACCAGTGTTTCTTCAAACTTTGTCAAAAAGTAAGTGGCCAACAACTTCCCTCCCATAGGTGATGAATAGGTTATGAACAATAGTTTGAAGTAATTTTTTATTTATATATCTGTTGCTTTGAGTAAAGTTGAAAATATTTGCATTAATTTTTCTGTAAACTCTCTGTGCATGGCTCTTGCTCATTCTTCTCTCAGAATGTCCTCTGTTTTTAGGTGTTCCTTATACATTAGGAATATTAACCCTTTGGTCTAATATTAATTGAAAATATTTTCCCAGTTTTTCATTAGTCTTTCTATTTGCTCTGGTATTTTTAACACATTAATTTTAAAAAACATGGTCAAATTTATTGATCTTTTCTCATATTGTTTCTACATTTTGAGTCATATTTAAGAAAAGCTTTTTCTAATCTCAACCTATAAAAGACTTCATCTATGTTAACATATACACTTTTAGGCTTTCATTTTATCTTTTTCTATACCTCTAAGCAATTATCCCAATAAGTACCATTTTTAGAAAATAATTGCCCTTTTCTCTACCACTTTTCTCGACTTTTACAAAATCTTTTTATTATACAACATCAAACTAAGAACTTTTAAAAGAAACATTAAAATAGTTTAATAATCAATACGGATTAATCTAGTGATGTTAATCTGGTTCAACTTAGAATTGATTGCTCGGATAAAGTTTGTTTTTTAAAATTCATGTAATATGATAAGATAATTTCAGGAAAGTTAAAATGATAATCAGTTGAACAAATAATATTCAGATCCTCTATTTGTGAAAGGACATTCATTGCCAGTAATACCATGATTATGAAACTGAATGGTATTACTGAATATGGCTTTGTTGAAATCTATTTTTTCAAATAGCATGGTTAAATTAAAATGCTATAGAAATATAACTCTTCAACTTGAAATAAACTTTTGAAAAGTTCTGGTATGTAAAATACGCTCTTTTTGAAATCTAGCTTGCTGCTTAAATCTTTCACTTTTTAGGGAATACTCATTATTAGATCCACTTTGCTAATCTTCACTAGATAACTTTAAGCCACAAGACTTATGTAAGATGTTGGATTTAGAAAGAACACTCTCAGATCTCTTGCTCCTTGACTGCCAGCCTCCACAGGGTTATAATCTGCTTGCCTTGTGATTGCAGTCTTAGTTTTTCCTTAGACTCTCCTAAGGCAATGTCATCACTAAAGTTGAGTACTGTATTTGCATATTAAAACTCAAAGTGGGATAACATTTTTATGTATTAACCTGCATTTTTAAAAAGTGCTCATTTATTTATTTATTATTGAATCTGGAGAAATAGGCCTTCTTAACTTGATGCTAGGAGCAAAAATTTCTAGAACCCACCTGAAGGAAAATTTGCTTATTTTTGGAATGACCTTCATTTGCCAATGCCACTTGTCCAAACTCTACTCACTTTTATAGCTTCAACTCAAGAATTATCTCTTCCAGAAAGGCATTTTCTGACCATCATTCACTTCACATTCAAAGCATCCTTATTTATCTCTTTCAGAGCAATGACATTGCTGTATTGAAATACTCTCTTTTTGTGTGTTTGGCCCAATTTGACTGTGCATTCCTTGATGACTAGGATGTTGTGTTATTGAAACGTATATGCCTTTGTATCTCTTTTTCCTCTCACTGTGCTTGGTACAGAGGGGGCACAGAATCACTTGTTTTTTCACTTGCTGTTTTTCCTATTTTTGCAAGTCATTGATAGGTAATAATTTTATTATTTTGGTATGCCCTTCATCATCTGCCACATTACAAATAATTACTTAATTTCCATGTAATTGCTTGCTTTGTTTCTCTGAAGTCAGAGACTTTTTGGGCATTTTATACATGTGTCACCATGCAAAATGCCAGTTTATGCTCAAAGTATATTTGGTATATAATAAACTTGAGTGATACCTTAATCAGAATATGCAGTGGCTGAGATCTGTTATCCAGGTAGATCAATTAATGTACATGAATATTTCAGAATAGTCACAGACAACACAAATTGCACAGTGAAAAATTACACAGTGAAGATAAAATAAATCTTTGATTGAAAGCCTCACAGAACATTGAAGGGCAAAGCAAGAAAAGCCCAGGATAAAAGGCATAAGTAATTCCCCCCCCAAAAAAATAACCCAAAAAACATAGTAGTAAACCAATTTAAATATATTCCTAACCTGAAATTAGAAGTTAAGAAGCAAATAATGGGAATCATAAATCACTGAAGTTCATGAAAATGCTTAAGTAGTCAGCAGTACAAAATACACTGAGGTCGAAAACACTCATTTGGTCAGTATTGAACTTCAGACATAATAATCTGGGTTTATTTCCTTTTAGTCCATGGGGCTTCTCCAAAAAGGTTTTTGAAATATATGTTGACTTACTTTTGTTTCCTGTCACACTTGTAGTGCTCATTGAGTCCTTTTTGAATGAACTGCTTTCACCAAGGTTTGTGGTTTTGTTTTAGAGATAGGATTTACAACAAGCAACTATATATTTGGTTTTAGAAGGCCTAGGTTCAATTTCTTTCTACTGAATCCCCATATGAAACGGTTCAAGCCTTTTAACGAATTTTGTTTAAAACTTATTATACTAGTCAGTAAAATGGAAATAAGAATATCTCTTTTACCAACTTCAGGGAGCTGTCACAAGGAACTTGAGCAATGATACATGAAAAAGTAGTGGTACCAGCCATGGAAACTTAGGCCCAGATATGGGGGCAAGATTATTATTCACAAGCAACACTTTCATTATAAGGCTATTAGTAGCAATGTCAGTTATTTTCCTTTTTATTTGTTTGTTTGGTTTTTTTTTTTTTTGGTTGTTTCAAATGTGAAACATACTGAAAAAACAAGTGAAACAAAATTACAATTTTTGTTCTCCCCCACTTCCAATTCCAACCCCCAGAAGAAACTACCATTAGCTGTCTGCTGTGTCTACTTTCTGACAGTTTCCTCAGGTTATATAATTTGTGTACACATTCTATAAGGGTGTGTGCTTGCACACACAAGCACAATAGTGGACTCACAGCATACTTACAAGAGTAGACTCACAGCATACTCATTTCTTACTGGACAACGGTACACCATGCTACATACTAGACATGGAACAAGTCTAGGCACACATATCACAGGGTTGTTTTTTCTGTGCAGTCTGGCCTGCCTGCACGCTTTATGTTCTGTTTTTGGAACTGTTGACTTCAAAAGTAATGTAAAAGGCATGGGTTAGCATCTTGGTATCAAGGAGCAAAGGGTTCAATGTAAGTTAAAAGAAGAAAATGTTGCAGTTCTCTAAAATTTATTATTTTGCAATTACATATTAAGTACTACAGATTTAATTCATTAGCTGTATATACTTTTGGATCTAAAAATTACTAAAACAAAACAATAGCAATCATATCTAATTTTAAAAATAGCAGTAAAGCTATTGATAGCATTTCTATTGAAGAGTCAGACTTCCATAAAACTTAGATTTCCTACATATATGAAATCTTAAGATGCTATTTTCAAAAGTTGCAGTAACAAAGTTGTTCATTTTTAGCCATTCATGCTCTTGTTCCCCTTTTGCATTTTTTGTTGGCAAATGGTACAACATATTGCCCAGTGGAAGGTCATTTGTTTCCAGGTGTTTTCCTATCAAACATTTAAGTAACAAGAACAGCTGGTCACAACCAGAGAGAGACATTAGGGAGAAAGAAGCTACCTCTGAAAATGAATGGAGCTTATAAGCAGAAATAGCTGGAATGGTAATTTTAATTTTGTAGTAGGTAGGTTAAGAGTATTTGTGTTTGGTAGGCACGTTTATTTTTATATTTCTTTATTGTGTTCCAATTTAAAAATGCAGATTCAAGGGCAATTCTAGGTCTTATTTTGTAAAGTATATGAATGTTCTTGTTCAGACTCTCAGGAAGGACAATAGCATCCAAACCAAAATTGTTCCCAAAATGTAAGCGCAGCTCATAGTCATTAAAAGTTTCAATTCTGTTTTGTGAACATCCCTGCTGCATTTTACCTATAGGTAACTGGAATTATGGCTTCTTACTTTAAGATGACTATAATACAAACAGGTTCCTGGACCAAGGTGATATTTTTCTTTGTTCACTCAAATTTTATACAGGGAAGGATTAAACATGAACATATTATCATTATTCTAAAGAAAACATTTCAAATGTGTTTAAATAAGTTACACATTGTGAAGAATCACAAGAATGGGATGTTTAATGTGAAAATTGCAGCTCTCTGTCTTTACTGTGTGAAGACACGCTCATTCTTTGTAAATTTTAATATGGCAATTTACTTTGTTTCAGGTAGTTGGCTCACAGAAAGTAACAAGGGTCTTGGGCTGCCCTGAGATTTGAAAGCCTACAAGACTTCTAGGTCTATTAGTTGTAATAAAATAGCATAGCTTTCTTAGAACTGTAGTCTATGTATTGTGAGACATCAACAATCTTTCAACTTGCTAATTGGCCCAGAATATGGCTACATTTTAACTTTTTATGAGTTAGGTACTACTTATTTTGCCTGTGACAGGGACCACTTACTAAATAGCTGTATTTTGGGAAGCTAATAAGCCCATTTTATTTTTAAGATGATCATTTCTTTAAAAGAACAAATAAAAATAAATGTATTTACATCATATGTATGGATTGACAGTTAAATGAAATACATTGTAGGAGTATGTCCTTGCTACAATGAAGCAACAGTTTTATATAAATATTTGAAGAAACTTAGCAATTATAAAATTAGTAATTATATAATATCAGTAACTTCAGTTAAAATAAAATTTGAAAACTTCTCTACTGGTGTTTGAATGTTTATAGAGACAGAACAACACATTTATAGAAATAAGACGCCACCTCTCAAACTATACAAGCACACAATCCTCCATTAGCATAACATAAAGACTGAAGTGTGTGTTTGGCAGATTTTTATAAAGATAAAGATGTAAAAAGTTCAATCATACAAAGGACAAAATAATGATTGGCATGATAATGATAGTTCTGTTTCATTTTCAGGAGTTTTATTATTCTCTCTCTCTCTCTCTCTCTGTGTGTGTGTGTGTGTACATATATATATATATAAAATAATGACATGTGTGCATATATTTGTATATATAGGTATATGTATAGTGATAGTCATTAAATGGGCTGGTCCAGAGGAGGACAACAAGGTAATGAGGTGCTCACAGTTAAGTCTTATAAAAATTCTGATGTATTTCACCCAGAAAAGAGAGGAGCTGGACAGAGTCTCTTCATATGTTAGAAGAGCTGTCATTTGGAAAAGGGAACAATTTTAACCCACATGGATATAGAAGTCCAAACAAAGAATGGTAATTCAAAATTACAGAAATGCAGATTCATATCCTCACAAGAAAGTATTTTCTAAGAATTGTTATCATTGTCCAAAAATGGAAAGCACTCTCTTAAGGGAAGGCTAAGGCTTTCTCTGAATATGTCATGCTGGAGCCCTAAAGAGAGCCTATGGCAATTCAGTGAGTCCCTGGTTTCATTCCTTTGGCCACTAGATTATTATAAGCAAAGAAGATGGTTATCCATAGAGAGAAGAATGGTGGAGCTTAAATAATGTCTGATTTTCTTCTGTTTGAAAATGCGTTGTGTATCATGATGTGCCTATCTGTCAGGATATATAGGAATTCAAATAAGCTTAGGGATAGAAAAAAAAAAAAAAAAGAAAGACATGCTGAAGAAGACATGCTGAAGTCCCACAGTGCATAACAGACAGCATCAAACTGAAATTGATGTTGATAATCAATGTCAAAATATCTTAGAGTACTATTGACAGAAGGTATGAAGATGAAAGATAATCCAGGAAGCTTAATGAAAAATGCAGAACCGAGAGAGAATTGATAGATGACAAGCAGAAAATGGACCTAGGATATTTTAAAACATAACTTGAACAATGTTCAACTTATTTCTAGGCTTCCTTAAATGAATTTTCTAGTAAGGACAAAGCAAAGAAATCAACAGCAAACAGATTCTGCTCATCCATGTATGATTTGCTTTATTTAGAAGTATTACTGAACACCACTGATGGATGAATTAGTTATTAACATTATTGCACCTATACAAATTTTTGAGACTTTGCATTGTGAACTCAACGACCTGGTATCTAAAGTGTTCCTTTGTTTGTTGTAAAAATTGTCTCTTCATCACACAGATGTGTTTTTGCACATTGCCAAAGGAATGATCATGAATTTCTTAATACACTAATATTCAGCATTAGCACAATGCTGTATCCTCAGATTGATGGTCCCATAACATCCATGATAGGAGTCGTGAACCTTCTATAATTAGATTCTGGCAGAGATCTTTTTTAAAAAGAGATATTAATACCAAAGTTAAAAAGAGAAGCCTCCTTTTGTCCCCATACTGTCTAGAATAGACACGAGAACTCTTTATCACAGTCTTCTTACTGAGGACTACCCATGGCAAATAGCTCAAGTCTCCTGTAGCCTTTAAAGGAGGGTTTATGAGTTTGCATTATCCACTGGAAGTTACACAGATGTGAAAAAATTCATTTTACCCTGTGCTTGAATCATTTGTTAACTTTTTATTTTACTACAATTTCAAATTTGTTGAAAAGATACAAGACTAATACAAGGAAGGCTTTCATACCCTTTACCCAGATTCACCATTGTTGATTATTTTTGTCCCATTTTCTCATATTTTTTTCCTTCCTTCCTCCCCCCAACCCCCTTCCTCTCTGGCAGTTTCCTATTGCAGTATAACATATTACTAAAAATACAGTGGCTTTCAACCACATATATTTCTTATCTTACCATTCCAAAATACAGGCGTGGCTCAACTGGGATTTCTGCTTCAGTCTTAGAGTGATTAAATCAAGGCATCAGCAGGCCTGCCCTCCTTCCTGGAGACTCTGAGGAAGAATCCACTTCCTAGCACTATGCTTTGAATACGTCCTCTCCAAAATTCAGCTGTTGCCAAAGTGATAGTATTAAGAGGTGGGACTTGTAAGAGAGGCATAGACCATGAAGGCCCCTCCCTTGTAAACCAGATTAGGTGCCCTTACAAAGGGGCATGACAGGGAGAGCGGGTTCTTTCTTGCCCTTCCACCTTCTGCCACAAGGCGGGCAGCAGGAAGGCCTTCATCAGATGCTTACACCTCCAGCTTGTACTTTCCAGTCTCTGGAACTGTAAGAAATATGTTTTTGTTTTATGAACTACTCTGTCTGTGGTATTATAGCAGCACACATGGAGACATGCTCATTCAAGCTGTTGGCAGAATCCAGTTATTTTCAGGTGTAGAACTGAGGTCTTGTTCCTTGTTCACTGGCTGCCAGTGACTGGGGGCATTTATCTCAGCTCCTTCAGGCTGCCACATTCCTTCTCATGTGGTCCCCTCTGTCTTCCAACAAGCATCAGTAAGTTGAGCCCTTCTCACAATTTAAATCTCTCTGACTTTCCCATCTCCAACAGCTGTTTGCTTAAAAAGACCCATGTGATACCCCAGGTAACCTATCTAACTGTACCACATGACAAAATACAGGCACTCTGCTGCATTACAGGAGAATGATGATGACAGCTACATCTCATCATATTCTTGGGTTCCAGGGATTAGAGTATGGAATCTTGGGTGCCATTTTTAGAGTTTTGCCAACCAAAGAAAGAAATTAAGAAAGTGGGACTTAGTACCTTTGGTCTTGAGGTATAGCTCTGTGATGACAGGTTGGTTGGGAAGCATCTGAAGTGAGGGTCTGTGTCTGGAGGTTGAGAGTTTAGTATCAACTAGCACTAGTGACTGAGAATTCAGACAAGCAAAGAACTTTACATTATCTCCTCAGCTTATCATAAGAACACTTTAAAAGATGAATTGGACCTATTTTAAAACTGAGAACACCAGCCAGGCTCAGTGGCTCAGTCTGTAATCCCGTGCTTTGGTAGGCTGAGGTGAGTGGGTTGCCTGAGCCCGTGGGTTCGAGACCCGCCTGGCAACTTGGCGAGACCTCATCTCTACAATAAATCAAAAATCAGCCGGACATGGTAGCGCGCGCCTGTAGTTCCAGCTACTTGGAAGGCTGAGGCGGAAGGATTGCCGGAGCCCAGCAGGTCGAGGTGGCCGGGAGCGGCCACTGCACTCCAGTCTGGGCGATAGAATGAGACTCCAACTCAAAAAAAAAAAAAAAAAAAAACCCCAGAAAAAACAAATAAAACTGCGAACACCAAAAGATAGTGAGAACTGTTAAAAGATCTGTCTAATATTATACAGGTAGCAAACCCAGGTGTCAAATCAGGTCTGCTCAACTCCAAGGCCTAGGTTCCTTCTGCTCAGATACCAGCCTCCAGTTAGAGCTTAAGCTATCTTATTCTTTGGGTAATTATATGTTCTGGCCATTCCAAAACTTGTCTGGCTTGTGTCAGATTTCTTTGAAGATTCACTTTTGTCCTAGTGACATGTTTGCTAAACAGAAAATTTACCCATGAAGCTGGTGCCTTAAGGCAGGGCCTTCAAGCCCTGTTTAATGCAAGGAAAGCCATGACTGACTACTCAGGATGCTGTTTGTGTCCTGGAATTAGCCAGTGGTAGGAAGTAGGACTTTGGACAAAGCCAAATCCCTGTGGGTGGAAATGGTCTTGTTTTACTAGCACTTGTTTATATAGTACTTAATGTACTGGGTTTAAAATGTCACTGTGTCTTTAAACAGAACAAATATTAATATAAAACATACTGTCCTAGTTTCCTATTTTTAGAGCTTATCAAGACCCAACTGGAAGCTTCTACCTTTTTCCCTTTTTGAAAGATTCATAGTAGACCCTGTGCTTTCTATTTAGGGAAATAGACATACAATGGAGTACAAATGTTCACAACAGGTAAAAAGAGAAAAAAAAATTTCTGCCAAGAATAGCTACTAACTGGTTTCTCAGTCAGGACACTTTGCCAAGGGAAAATACATATTTGTTAGTAGGAAGGCACCAAAAACTGGTTTTCTCCAGTGCTTTAGTTCCTAGGCAGCGTGAATTCATGTGGGGTAATATGGCGCCACAGTGGTGAGGAAGCTAACCACTGCTATGGCAAATTCTGAATCCTTGGGGACTTCTAAGGAATTTAACTCTTGGGAGAGATGGTTGGGGGTGTCTTAGGAATGTGAACAAAGCTAGCCAATTTAGTTGAACCATCTCATACTTAGGTTTATAATAAATTACGTGTGCCCTGGACAGCTTCAGATGCTTTATATTGGGAGACTGTATAAGGTCTGAGTAAGTAGATGTAACGTTTACTTGTGAGAAAGAAAACAACAAGAAAATATAATTTATATATATCTAGAGGAAAAGAATAAAGTTTGATATATATATCAAACCTTAGTATAAATATAATTTATATATAACACAAAATTCATATATATAAAATCACACGATTATCTATAATACACATGAATTACATGTGTATATATACTTATGCTTGTATTGTAGAATTATGTGAGTGTGTTTATGTATTCTTGTGTATATGTGTACGTATAAATAATATATATGGTATTTTTGCCAGAAACCTTTTATGTAGGAGTACAGTTTAAGTACATTTACTGAAACTCATTTAGAAAGCCATCAATCTAAGCTAAGTATTCACATTCTTAGAGAACTCCAAATTTAATGATCACATTTTTTAGTTTAAAAAATCAACACTTTTGCCTGGTTTTAGAAACAAAATAGACTTCCCTGGAGATATTCACTTTTATTTACCTTTCTTTAATACTATTTTTTAAGATTTGACATTTTAATCTGTTTGGTCAAGGTGGTTCATGGACACCTAATGTCCCAGAATAATTTGCTTTAGTAAAAGCTGCTAAGTTTGATTATATCTCTAGTTTAATATGGCTTGATAGTGTACAACTGAGCATTCTGTAACTTGTTTCCATGCTTCCTGCTTTGGTCTTTCTAAACTCATTTATTTGAAAAATCTCTCTCTGAGTTGAAGGCTAACAGAACTGTCTGTTAAAGACATGTTTTGGTGCAGCAAAGTAGGCACAGGAAGTCTGTGGTATCACGGTTAAGAAGGTGGGCTCTAAATTCTGCAGGACTAGCTGCAAACCCTCTACTCATTACAAACTGCAAAAAAATGACAGAGAGTGGAACGGCATTTGGAGGGTAACCATATGTCTTCTACCATAGTTCATTAATATCAGTTATAATTATTAGTATGCAATGATTATAGACAATAATATAACAAACATAACAATAATATTATACTTGCTCATAGAACAGGTTATTATCCTTGGCTTTGTACCTTCATGCCAGAGGGCAATACAGTACAATCTTTGTTGTTTATTTTATTTTATTTTATTTTTTTAAGACAAAATCTTGCTCTGTTACCCAGGCTGGAGTGCAGTGGCATCATCATAGTTCACTATAACATCAAACTCCTGAACTCAAGGGGCTTTCCCATCTCAGCCTCCCAAGAAGTTGGGACTACAGGTGTACGCCACTATGCCTGGCTAATTCTCTGTGGAAACAGGGTCTTGCTATGTTGCTCAGGCTGGTCTCAAACTCCAGGTTTCAAGCAATCCATTGGTCTAAAGTGCTTCCAAAAGTGTTGGGATTACAAGTGTGAACCACAACACACAGCCCGATTTCCTTATTTGGCTTCTGAATCAGCTTGTGTACTTTACTTATTTTTCTTAAAAAATTTTTTTTGTTATAAAGATGTGGGGCACAATTCAGGGTTAGGTATACAATTGTTCATTCTGTAGGTACCCTTTTTGATGAGGTGTGCCCTCCCTCCCCTGGCAGTTTCCTACTACTGCCAATCCATTTCTTATAGTATCATGATAATTGTTCAAGGTCTGCTTATGAGTGAGAGCATATGGTACTCTGTTCTTTGTTTCTGTGATAGATCACAGAGAATGATAGACTGTAAAACAATCCAAGCTGTAAAGTCCATATATTTGTCCTTCTTTATGGCTGCATAATATTCCATTGTGTATATGTATACATTTTTAAAATTCAGTCCAGCTTCAATGGGCAGAATGGTTGGTTCCATGTTTTTGCTATTGTGCATAGAGCTGCAACAAACATGCATGTGCAGTTATCTTTTTTGTTGAATGATTTGAGTTCCTCTGGGTATATTCCCAGTAAGGGAATTGCTGGGTCATATGGAAGGTCAATTTCTAGTTCTTTCAGAAATTACCACACTGTCTTCCAAAGAGGTTGCACTAGTTTTCATTCCTACCAGCAGTGTAGAAGTGTTCCTTTTTCTCCGCATCCTCAACAGCCTCTGTTGTTGTTTGTTTTACCAATGAAGGCCATTCTTACTGGGGTTAGGTTGTATCTCAGTGTGATTTTGATTTGCATTTCTCTGATGATTAGTGAGGCTGAACACTTTTTCATATGTCTGTTGGCTGCCCATATATCTTCTTTTGAGAAGTATCTATTCATGTCTTTTGCCCACTTCTTAATGAGGCTGTTTGTTTTTTTCCCTTTCGGTACATTTGAGTTCCTTGTAGATTCTAGAAGTTAGGCCTTTGTCAGACATACAGTTGGCAAACATTTTTTCCCATTCTGTGGGTTGTCTCCCTGCTGTCTTGATGGTTTCGTTTGCTTTGCAGAAACTCGTCAGTTTTATGAGGTTCCACTTGTCTATCTTATTTCTTATGGTATGGGCACACAGGGCTCTGATCTGGAATTGGTTGCCAGTTGCAATTTCCACAAGGATGTCTCCTGTGTTTTCTAAGATTTTTATAGTTTGAGGTTTTACGTTTAGGTCTTTGATCCATTATAGTTAATTTTGATTGGTAGGAGTCCTGTTTCAATCTTCTACATGTGGTCAGCCAGTTTTCACAGTACCATTTACTGAATAGGTTCTCCTCTCTTCAGTGGTTGTTTTTGGAGGCTTTGTCAAAGATGAGTTGGTTGAGAAATTGAGGCTTTGCTTCTGGAATCTCTATCCTGTTCCATTGGTCTATATATCTGTTCTTGTACCAATACCAGGCTATTTTGATTATTGTAGCCTTATAATAAACTTTGAAGTTTGGAAGTGTGATATCTCCTGCTTTATTTCTTTTGCTAAGGATTGTTTTGGCTATTTGTGGTCATTTATGTTTCCATATGCATTTCTGTAGTGTCATTCCAGGTCTGAGAAGAATGATGTTGGTAATTTAATGTGTATTGCTTTGAATCTGTAGATTGCCTCTGTCAGGATGGATATCTTAGCGAATGCTGATTCTTCCTATCCATGAGCATGGATATCTTAACAAATGCTGATTCTTCCTATCCATGGGCATGGAATATTTTTCCATTTGAATTTTCTTGGATTTCTTTGAGCAGTGTTTCGTAGTTCTCTCTGTAAAGGTCATCCACTTCTCTGGTTAGGAAGATGCTGAGATATTTAATTTTTTTGTGTGGCTATTGTGAATGGGATTGTGCTTTTTATTTGGTTCTCTGCCTGCTTGTTGTTGGTATATAAGAATGCAACTGTCTTCTGCACATTTATTTTGTGCTCTGAGACTTTGCCAAAGTCCTTTATCTGTGCAAGCAGGTTTTTAACAGATTCTTTTAGATTTTTGAGGTATGGGATTGTATTCTTAGCAAAGAGGGATAACTTGACTTCCTCTTTTCCTATTTGAATGCATCTGATTTCTTTCTCTTGTCTAATTGTCCTAGCTAGGACTTCCAACACAATGTTGAACAAGAGGAATGAGTGGGCAGCCTTGTCTTATTCCAGTTTTCAGGGGGAATGTTTCCAGTTTCTGTTCATTTGGCAATATGTTAGCTATGGGTTTATTGTAGATGGCACTTACTATTTTGAGGTATGTTCCTTCTATACCTTGGTGTTTGAGGGTTTTTTTCAAGGAGGCATGCAGATTTTATCAAAAGCTTTTCTGCATATAATGATATAATCATGTGGTTCTTGTTTTTACATCTGTTGATATATTTAATTACATTTATGGTCTTGTGGATGTTGACCCAGCCCTGCATCCTGGGGATGAGGCCTACTTGGTCATGGTGGATGATTTTTGAGATGTGTTTTTGGATTTGATTTGCTAGAATCTTGTTGAGGATTTTGCATCTATGTTCATAAGGGATAATGGTCTATAGTTCTCTTTTTTTTGTTGGATCTATACCTGGTTTGGATATCAGTGTGATGTTAGCTTTACAAAATGATTTTGGGAGAATTCCATCTTTCTCAATTGCCTGGAATACTTCAAAAGGATTGGTATTGACACCTCCTTGTACTTTTTTTAGAATTCTGCTGTAAAGCCATCCCATCCAGGGATTTTTGGTAGGCAGATTTCTTCTTTTTTTTTTTTTAATATCCAATATTTTTCATTATGATATTGTGGGGTACAGTTAAGGCTTAGGTATACAAATATGCTTCATTCAGGCACCCTTGTTGATAAGAGGTGTCTCCCCATCCCCAGACAGATATTTACCACCATTAATCCAATCACCCTCCCCCTCCCCCCCGCCATAGTTTCCCACCACTCTCAGTCATTTTCTTATGGTAATACGTTGGATGATCAAGGTCTACTATACGAGTGAGAATATGTGATAATCAGTTCTTTGTTTCTGTGAGAGGTCACTCAGTATTATAGACTCTAGTTCCATCCAGGTTGCTGCGAAATTCATGATTTTGTTCTTTTTTATGGCTGCATAGTATTCCATTGTGCATATGTACCATATTTTTTTAATCCAGTCCTCTTTTGATGGACAGCATGGTTGCCTCCAGGTTCTTGCTAGTGTGAACAAGGCTGCGATAAACATACGTGTGCAGGTATCATTTTGATAGAGTGATTTGAGTTCTTCAGGGTATATTCCCAGTAGGGGGATTGCGGGGTCATATGGAAGGTTGATATTTAGAGCTTTTAGGAATCGCCACACTGCTTTCCAC
>CAUYQG010075329.1:0-14378 GCA_963574415.1 Tarsius wallacei | reverse complement strand
TTAGCCGGGCGTGGTAGTGCACGCCTGTTGTTCCAGCTACTTGGAAGGCTGAGGCGGAAGGATCGCCAGAGCCCAGCAGGTCGAGGCTGCGGTGGCCGGGAGCGGCCACTGCACTCCTGTCTGAGCGATGGAGTGAGACTCCAACTCAAAAAAAAAAAAAAAAGTTATACACAGTTATAAATGTAGTTAAATATAAATATATAAATATATAATAGTTATATATAGTTATAAATGTAGTTATATATTATACATAATATACACAATGATATATTATACATAATAATATATAACATAACGATATACATAATGTATATTATGTTATATAATATAAATGCTTTATATCAGGGATCCCCAAACTCTGGATCACAGACTCGTACCTGTCTATGACCTGTTAGGAACTGGGCTGTACAGCAGAAGGTAAGTGGTGGGTGAGTGAGCAAGGCCTCATCTGTATTTACAACTGCTCCCCATTGTTCACATTATCACCTGAGCTCTGCCTCCTGTCAGATTAGCAGTGGCAAAAGACTCTCATAGGAGTGTGAAACCTATTGTGAACTGTGCATGAGAGGGATCTAGGTTGCTGCTCCTTATGATAATCTAATGACTGATAGATGATCTGAGGTGAAGCTAAAGTGGTGATGCTAGTGCTGGAGAGTGGCTTCACATACAGATTAACATTAACAGTGAGGTTTGACTACACAGATATCATAATAAATCAATTGCTTGCAGATTCATATCAAAACACTATCAGTGAGTGGCAAGTAAGTTGATGTACTTCAGCTGTACAGCTGCATCTGGTAGCAGGCTTTAAGTCAGAATCTGACACTTATTTTAGCTCATGCATGGCCCACCCATTATTTTATTTACCACTTCTGTCCATGCCTCTTTTTTTGATAGTGAGTTGTATAATTATTTCATTATATATTTCTCTTTTTTTGCTTTTCTTCTTTTTTATTATATATAGTATGCATGTATACATGTATGTCCATATTTTTATGTATCTGTATGCACTGTTAACTCTGTGCTTGCCTCTGCTTTTTCATTACATACTTCAACGCAATAATACTAATAGAAATAAAATGCACAATAAATAAGTAAATAAATAATCCCCAAGCCATCCCTGCCTCCCCAGCTCCATGGAAAAATTGTCTTCCATGAAACCAATTGCTGATGCCAAAAAGGTTGGGGAGCACTGCTTTATACTAATGAGTGTATGAGATTAATTGAACAAAACAAATAATGGCCAGAAGTTGAATTGTCTTTAAGTAACTTTCTTTTACACATATGCATAATTATACAAATGAAGCCCCCTTGGTTATCACCTGTGCTGGGGCTGCAGACCGTAGTGTGCATGATTGAATCTTGAGTTTAGCATCTTCTCTAGTTGGTTGTTTATTTGTCCTGTAGTTAATATTTTCTGGAGAAAATGATTGAACCGAGTGAAAAATGAACTATCCATGGGATACCCATTATCCCAAACACGGTGTAAAATCCATGATCCTCGTCTAGTACTAAGAAATACCTGAGGGAGACAAATAGAACAAATTAGTGAAGGAGAGAGAGAACATTTTGCTGTTAGTTTTATTCATATACTATCCATTACCCAGTTCTAAGAGTGTTGACTACTGAGGATTAGGAGGTAAAATATTATGCAGTGGTTATCATGCTAATCAGCGCTATCTACTGATCTCCAGGAAAAAGCTCCATCAATGATACCAACTTTCTGAATGAAAAACAGAAAATTTTATTCACTGGTTTGCGTCTTTCTGAAGTACTATTTTTAAAAGTTTTCCTGGATATTGATGTAGCTATGCTTTATATATCAATAAGAATTTAAATTTAGAGTACATTGTCATATTAGCTACTATATACTTCTACAATATTGTTTACATCAAAATAAAAGTGTACCTTAAAAAATTTAATGAATCAAATTGTTCAGGATGAGTGTCCTGCTTAACTGGATGAAACCAAAATTACTTTTCAAATCTTTCTGTAATATATTTGTAAAGTTTTATGCATTCTAATACAACTAGGAAATATATTAAATTGCTCATTTGATTACTGGTACTTTTGCAATCTTGGGGATGTTGAATCTCAATTCTTACTGGTCAAATTATGGAGTAAAAATAAGATGGGTGCTAGTGACCATTTACCTTTTAAAATGCTTATTACATTAAAAGAAATCCCAGGTGATTTAGTAATAACTTCTCCTAAAAACTAATGATGAATGACAACAAATTAAGACCAATAAGTAAAAAATAGGTAATAATAATCATAATATCTGAACATCCTAGTAGGTTGGGTTTCTCATTAATTAAGGCTTTATTAAATGTGGCTAATAATTCTGAATGCAAACATTACCTCAATTTTTTCTAAACTCAAAGTATTATTAATTTTTCAAGAGAAGAAAGAATACTGAATAATCAAGCATAAAAGAAGTTCTTGGATAACTTCCTTTTGTATAAAATGAAATATACTCAAAGTGGAATTTTCCCATTTTATTTTCCTCCATCATAGTGTATATATTACATTATTTCTAGTTAAGAAATGTCATATGTTTATTATCATCATTGATCTTCTTTATTTCCTGTTCTTTAATTCTACCAACAAGATCTACTGATCCCAGATGGGCTTCCAATTTCTTATCTTTATCACTATGTGAAATCGATTTCAGAGCTCAGGTGCTGTTGTGGTAGAGAGAAAAGTCAGATTAATTGTATGACATTTTTGTTTTATCTATGCTAGTATTTCACTCAGTTCTGTCAATAGCAATTTGTTTACTTATTTTTCTAAAGTGAATATGAGTGATATATTTTTCATTTATTCTCTGCTCCCCGTGAATTTAAACATTTTGAGACCAGGTCCATAAATTTCATTTTCTTTTCTGACCCCTCATAAACCAAATCTACATTCTGGAAGGCACCCATAGATGCACAGATTTCCATTAATGAAAAGTTGTGTTTCCACTAGTGAATTTATTGAAAATGAACGAACCTGCTTTGCTACACGACTGAGCTCCACTGCAATGTCCACTCCGGAATTCCCAATGCCAACCACTATGATTCTCTTTCCTAAAAAGTCTTCAGGACTTTTGTATTCCCGACTGTGGAAATAACAGCCTTCAAACACCTCAATGCCTATGGTGGAAGAATAGAATTTCTAAACATGAGTATTCTTCATAATGCTGACTCAACACAGAGAAGAAAGTTATATTTTGAATAGTCTGAAAAAACAAGACTTTGAGTCTGGGCCAGTAAATTGAATATCACCCTTTGTCCTGAAAAATATACTTTGTATTTCACAGAGCTCAAAGAAAAAGGGAGTAAACTCTGAATTAGTACCTATGCATTCTTAATATAGACTAGTGACCTTATAAAGTAAGTAATAGATCTATTTATCTTGGACCTATCCAAAATGAAATTTTCACAACAACTTCACTATGACCTAATGGTATTCATTATTATATTGTACTGTATAGTCTTAAACAACATGATGAAATGGAAAACTGGTTGTTGTTTTATTTTGTTTTAAGAAAGTGTAGGGCCTTTCTTCATCAATTTGACATCCCCTCTGCCTTCCAAGTGCCTAATATCCTCATGCTCCGAGAAGGCATCATAACGGCCCCAAATCTGTGTCTGGCATTCTCAGAAATTGTCTTCCTCTAGACATGCTTGTGTCTCTCCTCTGAAACATATTCAAATATGTATATGTCTCACATATTTCTCTATAGGGAGTATTTCTCAGCCAGGAAGCAGGTCACAAAGAAGCTGAAACATATATAACAGTTATTAATATAATCTATAGATGATATCACAATTATATAACGATTTCCAAGATATATTGTATTATAACATTCAGAAGATTAAGTATTTCTGTTTTATGAATGATTATGTTGCTGTGTAGATGCTGAAAGGTTAGATAGTTGTCATACATAACTCAGCTAGTTATTTGAATGACAAAAATTCAAGTTTAAGCCATTTGATTTCCATGTGGGACTCTTATTTTCAGTTTGCCTCAACCTCCAAAGAGTGTCTTATCAAGGCTTGTTAGACATCATGGAAAGGCACCAAGATATCAAATCTTTCTTGATAATTAAAATTGATGGAAAGGGAGAGAAAATGGAGCAGGAGTAAAAAGAGAAGGTTTAATCAAAGGGAGTAGGAGAGCTTATTGTTGTTGCTGCTTTTTTTTTTAAATTAGCAGTCTCCTTTGAGATGGATATCATTTTGCCCTAAAGAATTCAAAGGAATCAATGAGCTGCTAGCTTGTTTTTTTAATCAACCAGTGAAAATCCATGATAAAGGAATGTTATTTAAGATCTTGTTCTATACTAAGATTTTTAAGTTTGTGGATGAATTTGCCAGCTTTTTGCTTGTTTTGCTTGTCATTTGTTACTTGTTTTTATTAATTTCACTTTCTCTGGAAGGGGCTGAGTTCAAATAAGTGAACATAAAAGTAAAATCATTTAAATGTGAGATTTTAAAAATTATTTCTTATATGCTCTATAAAACTATAGTAAGTAAAAAAATAGAAGTTGTTGTCTTGGACTATTTTTGTATTTTAGTGTGTTCCTGCTAACATAAAATAGTTGGATGGTTAGCTGTTTGTTATTGCCTGTTACCAGAGAAATTTAATTCTAGTAATAAAATTCATGCTCAATCATTTTGCTCTGTAAGTTACTTGGGAAGTTATTTTCTACCAAACAGATTCTTAGTGACATACCTGGGAAGCACTGAAGTGGTAAGAAAGGTTCTGTGTGATGCCCGCTGCAGACCAAGACCCCATCAAAGACCAAAGTCTCTTGTTTCCCTTCGGTCTCCACAACAACATCCCATTGTCCACTGGAAGAAAAATCTGAATGCTTCTTCACACTTCGCACTTTGGTCTGAGAACAAGGGCACAACACATATAATAGACTATCAAAGTCCTCAGGTTTCTCCCTCCTCCCCCAAACCCTGTAAATTTGAATAATACAACTCATCAGAGGCACTAATAGTCATTTAGTTTTCATTTCTTGGTACTTCCAAAATGACTGTTCTGTGTATGCACTTTTAAGATTTTATGAGTATTTTAGTAAAGGCCTATTTTTCCATAGAAATAGAAATAGTTGAGAATTAGCTGTGAAAAAAAACAGAGGCATGACTGAAGCCACAGGAAACATGACCTTCTTCCAGGAAGATGTACATATGAAAAAATAATGTTTCTTGTGTTTTTCATATTTTAACACAAACCTGTCTAGTTTCCCTGAGTGTAGCTTTTGAGTTTCAGGGATAATTAAGCTTCCACCTGATTATAGAGATGGAATTTTTATATGTAAGTTGAGGATCATAGTGGTAGATAGATTGTGGTAACTACATGGATCTGAAAGAGTCTTTCATGTGTTGTTTATATGATCCTGGTTTTTGTACTATATACAAGCAATATAATTTCACTCAATTACTACTGCCACTATTTTAAGTACTTAAATATTTTGAATTTAAGGCTAAAAGAGAGGACCCTTACCATTTCATACTGAAGTATTATCAGAATAGGTCTTGGTGGGAAAATATTTCAACATCACATTCAAGTGAAATTTTTGAAACATATCATTATAAGTGATGATTTTCTAGGGTGGAAGCTCACTAATGATCTCTTCCTCTGATCATACTAGAATATGCCAAGTGCAGCTCTTGTGTGTGCATAAGTGAGTGTGCACACACACACATACACACACACACTCACACACTTACTATGCAATATTTCATTTATATTTCACCTTAAAATGAATGTAATTTAGGAGACCAAAATGCTTGGCATACATCCTGAAGTATTCCATGAGTTTGGAGTTGTGCATGTAGTTTGGAAAATGATCAGGTATGGGGAAGTCACTGAAGCACATCATCTCCTTGGAAGTATTGATGGTCACAGATTTGTAGATACTAGGTATTTTCTCTGAAGTATTTTTCTACAGGAGAAAGTCTCTGTTAATAAAATAAATTTTATAATAACAAGAGAATCAAATTAAAATAGTTTTTAAAAGAAAAATAATCTCAGGACTAATAAAGAAGTAAAGAATAAAAAAGACTTTTTTGTCTTCTCCATGAACATCTTCTTCCTCACTTCTATATCTGGTGGGGGGGGGGCGGTTATAACATGTTCAAGAAGTAAAATACAAAACACAAGGGTAAGAAAATGGAATTAAACTGTTGTAAGAGCTTTGCTTTCTTAAGAAAGTGGTGAAATACAAACATAAAGAGTAATAAGTCAAGGATGCATGTCAAAATTTGCAAATTTAAAAGGATAACCATTAATAATAATGTAAAAAATGGTTATCTAAATAATTAACATACAAGAAAAAAATTAAAACTATTTAAGAAAAAGTTTCTTTTATTTTAGCCTCAAATTCAAATTATTTAAGACTTAGGATAGTTTTGCTCTTTTCAGTAAAACCAAAAGAATGAAGGGAATGAGGAATAAAGAACAAAGATAGGAAACAATGAAAAACATGCAAAATAATGAATCAAAATCCAATATATTCTCATTCATTATATGTAAGCACTCAATTAAAACAAAAAACCCCAAACTACTAGACAAAAGGCTCTTTATACTATTTGCAAGAGAAAATTAGGCTGAAGGGTTGATATATCATGAAAACATTAAACAAAAGACAACAGGAGTGGCTACATTAATATTAGAAAATTAGATATCATGGCAAAATTAGAGATAAAGGGAAAGAGATAATAATGATATACAGGTCAATTCTGTAGGAAGATACATAAACCTTAAATTCAAATACACCTGGTAAAAGTTTCAAAACATATAAAGTAAAAATTAATGGAATTACAAGGAGAAACTCATATTTATAAACAAGCTCATATTCATAGCTGAAGAATTTAACTCATTTCACTAATGTAAATGACAGAAATTAGAACAAAAATTTGTAAGGGCATAGAAAAAATAATAGAATAAAATAGTTTTTATTTTAACAGCTTAGCTTTATGGACATATATAGATAGATAAATACTATGACTTTAACTACACATTCTTTTGAGGAACAAGAACATATTTTTCAATACAGACCTGGGTCATTAAAAAATTCTACACAAATTTCAAAGAATTAAAGTCAGAGTATGTTCTCCAATAACAGTGAAATTAAATTAGAAACTAATAAAAGAAAAATTTCAGAAATACCCTGGATCGTGCATAAATTAAGCAACACATTTAAATAAACTTTGAATCAAAGAAGATGTCACAGAAATATTAGAAGATACTGTGAGCTGAGCAATAGTGAAAAGATAATGCACCAAACCTGTGGATGAAACAAAAAAGTGATTAGAAGAAAATATATAAAGCTTTAACACATATATTAGATACATAAGAAGAAAAAGTTGCAAATCAATTACCTAAGCACCAAATCAAGAACCTAGATAAAAAGTAAAACAAATACAAAAATGTAGAAAAACAAAATAATAAAGATATGAGTAGAAACTAATAAAATAAAAATTAGATGTACAGGAAAAGAAAAAGACATGACCTTAAGTTTGTTTTTCTAGAAGAGTAACAAAATTGATAAACCCTTAGAAAGGTTGACCCCGACTTCTGCCAAGATGGTGACCGGGCAGCGTGGTCTGTGAGACCTCCACAGAAGAGGACACAGAAAGAATCGGGCTCTCTCCCTGAGGGCCTGCTCCCCACAGGAACTTGGCCACTGACACCGCAGAAACATCACAGCGGCCGGCGGTAGAAGTGGCCGCCACAGCCACCACTGCTACCGATCATCACAGTGGGCCGGCGGCTTGCCGCTGCCACAAGAGGCTGGGCTAGCTGCTGGGTCCAGACACTCGTCGCCGTCGCTGCTGCGGCCGGACACCTTCATCGCCGCTGTGGTCCTGAATCCGTTGCCGCCAAGGTCTAGATACGGCTGCCTCCACAGCCTGTGCCTGAGGTGATCCACCCCTCCACACAGGATATGTTGAGACTAAGATCGCTGCCGCTGCCACTGCCACCACCACTGCTGCTTTGACTTCCGGGTGAGCCTTGGATCTCCTCCTGTGAGTCCATTCCCAGCTGGCCCACTCTCAGCCTCCCTCCCTGGTGGAACAAACAACTGAGATAAAGACCACCTGGAGCCGTGAGACGGCACCACCTGCTGGCAACCCAAGGTAACAACACCAAAAGGGGAAACTGACCCATTGAATAAACTTGCCAGCCTGGGAAAAAACAGCCAGAAATCAGAACTGAAAGGACATTGAGCTTAAATGAAAAGTTCCAAAGTGTACTTGATTGGTTCTGTTAGTTTACTAACTCGATTCCATCCCTTTCGTTCTGGCCCTCCTCCCCTTTTTAATTTTATTTTATTTTTTATTTTTTAATTTTAATTTTATTTTTTATCTTTTTCTTTTTAATTTAGTTTTTGTTTGTTTTCCTTCTTTTCCCTTTTCTTCTCTCTATAAACTAGATCTTTATAGAAAGGAATAGCACACAAATAAGAAGATTGGTTAGCTTGTTTGTTAGCATCAATGTATGTTTTAGGGTTTTTTATGGTATCGGAATTGGTCAGTTTGTAGCCGTGGTCTACTGTTTTTATCTGTTTCAGTTTTTGTCTCTCTCTCCATTTGTTAGTACACCCGTCTGCTCTCCCCCTTACCCTTCTCTCTTTCTATCCCCCCTCATCCACACTGTCTCCCCCATTCTCTTCCCTCTGTTAACCTCATTTTATTTCAGGGAGCAAACCTACAACCCCACTGCACAGCCAGATTTCAAAGCAGTGGGAAGAGGGTTTCAGATTATCCACACACCTGTCAGCAGATACCAGATACCAGAACCTGCAGATAGAGTTTGAATCACAGCTTCAACCCATAGGTAAATCTCAAAAGTATAAAAAGGGACCACCCCCAATCTACAGTGCAAGTCCAGAATCGAACAAAGTAAGAGGATATACATAAAGAAGAATAGGAGATTGAACAAACAGAAGTAAAAGCAATTCCACCACAGTTGAATAACAGAATTAAGGAAGACGGAGACGTGGAGGAAAGGAAAAAGACAGAAAGACAATCTAGTTTATAGAGAGAAGCAAAGGAAAAGGAAAGAAAACAAACAAAAACTTGTGTCACCAGCAGGTGGTGCTGTCTCACGGCTCCAGATGGTTTTTATCTCAGTTGCTTGTCCCACCGGGGAGGGAGCCTGAGAGGGGGCCAGCCAGGAATGGGCTCACAGGAGGAGATCCAAGGCTCACCCGGAAGTCAAAGCGGCAGTGGCAGCGGCAGCAATCTTAGTCTCAACATATCCTGTGTGGAGGCGTGGATCACCTCAGGCACAGGCTGCGGAGGCATCCGTATCTAGACCATGGCGGAGACGGTTCCAGGACCACAGCGGTGATGATGGTGTCTGGCCGCAGCAGCGATGGCGACGAGTGTCTGGACCACGGCGGCGAACCCCGGGCCGCTTGCGGCGGCAGAAGCGACGGTGATGAGTGTCTGGACCGTGGCGGCAAGCCGAGCTGCTAGCAGTGGTGGCGAGCCCCGAGCCGCTTGTGGCGGGGTCGAGCCCCGAGTCGCCGGCCCGTTGTGATGTTTCTGCGGTGTCAGTTGCCGAGCTCTGTGTGGGGAGTAGGCCCCCAGGGAGAGAGCCGAGTCTTTCTGTGTCCTCTTCTGCGGAGGTCTCACAGACCACGCTGCCCGGTTGCCATCTTGGTGGAAGTCCGCGGTGAAGTTTAAAATAGGAAATAAATGTAGACTCAGAAATCCATTTATGCATAAAGCCTATCTGTGAAAACAATAAATATTCTTGTATGTAATTGTCACTTGTAGATTTTGATTTGGTGTTGTAGTAGGTAATAAATCCTGAAAGTAGTTTATCAAAAAGACAGAAAAAAAGTATACTTAGTTTAATTAAAAGAGACATTCACAATGGAGGGCAATTGATTCTTGGTGTTTTGAAATATCCTGTGACTCCCAAATCTGCATCATTTTACTTGGCTTGGTGGCCCTAGACCAGTTTTGGCAACTACCATTCTGTTTTTGTGAGAATGACAACTCCAGATACCCCACATAAGTGGGATCATATAATATTTGTCCTAGTGGAATACGACTTTCTTTCTCTGGTTAGTGAGTTGAAAACGCCAGACTTCAATGATGAGTCTGAACCTCTCTGCATTTGAAGGTAACTTTACTTGGACCCTGGGATGAATGCACCAAGACAAAAGATGGGAAACTGCAGCTCTCACGACTCTCCAGTAACCCCGAGTAATGCTGACCAAAGCCTTTTCCATGAGGACCTACTCTTGTCAGCAGTGACTGTGACAGAACCTCACAGTGCCCCTTACTTCTAGTTCAGTCCTGGGCTGCTGGGGGTGGAACACATAAGATCACCCTCCAGATTTTCAAATGAACAGTATTTATAGTGGTAAATTCCTTATTTGAAAAATTACAGGATAGACACTGGCACACCAATAGTTAGAGGAGCATTATTCACAATAACCAAAAGGTGAAAACAACTCAAATATTCACCAATAATGAATGCATAAACAAAATGTGGTCGCTATATACAATGGCATATTAGTCAGCCTTAAAAGAGAAGGAAGCTCTGACAGTATGCTACAACGTAAATGAGTGTGCTAAGTGAAATAAGCCAGATACAAAAGGACAAATATTATATGATCCCGCTTATGTGAGATATCTGGAGTTGTCATTCTCACAAAAACAGAAAACAGAATGGTAGTTGCCAAGGACTGAGAGGAGAGAGGAATGAGAAGTTATTTAATTGGTATAGAGTTTTCTGTTTGGGAAGACAACTTCTGGAAATGGATGGTGATGATGTTTACACAACAATATGAATGGAATTAATGACACTGAAATGTACACATGTAAATAATTAAAATGGTAAATTATATGCCATTTTTATTTTAACACAATACAAAATAAAAATTATAAGACAGGAAGGAAATTATTTCCCCCATCATAATAATTAGTAACAAAATCCAAAATTCCGCACAAAAACAAGAGGTGATCCCAAGGAGCTACTTGATTATGTTAGTATTATGGACAGATGACTGAATACTCTAGTCAGAGATAAACAGTGGTCAAATAATTTTAAGAGATTTAGAAATTAATTTTGGGTGCAGCACTGAAAAAAGCTAGGAAAAATTTCTAGGGAGTTAAAAAAAATACACGAGTGCTGTAAATATTAAAATATGCAACTGTCTGCAATGCTTTCTTTCCCTTTCTTACTAACATGGGTTTTGTCAAGTGCCTGTTAGCTAACGTACGTCTACACGGTGCTCACCATTACCAAGAAGCATCTGGTGGAACAATTACTAAGTGGCTTCCTGGATCCGTTTATAATCTAGGAAATAAAAGGAAACTAACACACATATTTTTGAAATAAATACAATAAATTAGTCTGAATTCTAATTTTATTGTTTTATTTTAGACACACATTATGTGTGTGTGGTGTGGAAAGAACATGGACTTCGGAACCATACTGTTGACTCTCTTAATGTTATAATCTTGAACCTCTCAATCTCAGTTGCCTCATTTATAAATTAGGAAAAACGATAATGACTTTTCAGAGCTTCTTCGCAGAGTAAATGAGATAAGAAAAGTGCCAAACACAAGAAACTAACAAATGTTCAACAAATTCTGGCTTGTCTTTCTTCCTCTCCCTCCCCCTTTCCACAGTTAATCAAGATATCAGACTTGCAGGTATGAGGTTGGAAGGCATAGTGTGGAGGGGTGGGTTAGAACTTGAGAAATGATGAATGCCAGCTGTTGGGAATGGAATCCCAGCTCAACCATCTGCCAGCTGTGTAACCTCAGGCATGTTTACCTAATCTCTCATTTTTTCCCAGAAATATAATGCAGCATAGGAAATTTTAAGTACATTTTACATTTTTATGAAAACTGAAAAAAAGATCAGAATTTATATGTTTGTAAGACACACTTCTGCAGTAGTATTGCAAACAGAAGGTACATCTTGTATATGAACTCTCATGTTTAATAAACACTAACTATCAAAACAAAAAAAATTCAATCCACCATACTACAGGAAATAAAATTATCATTCTATTCATTCTAGAGAAAGTGGAATCAAAATTATTGGCATATAAGTAAAGCAATAAAGGGGTAGACAGCTTTAAAAAGAGTACAAAAAATATTTCCTGGAGGTGTGTCAGACATCTAATTAATAAAAATGTTATGTGTCTATTTTTTGGTGAGGGTGGTATTTTTCAGCTTTTTATAGATAATGGTGATTTCTCTTCTCATTATAAATAAACATACACGTATGTATGTATTTGCCATTTTTTATTCCTTCTCTTAAATTGGGCACCACAGTTGCTTGCTGGAATTGCATCTTACCGGAGCCTTATTCAAGGGAGTTAAGAAGTAGAGGCTAGAGGTGGTGGTTCAAGTGTGTAGGAGACAAGAATTCCACATACAAAATCATGTTGTCTTTGTAAAATTATCTTAGAAATCTTGAGCAATGAAAATAAATATAAGAAAACTAATATCCATAGTTTCTTTCTGAAGTTCTATCTATCATCTTCATGTTTTGAGTCCCCTTTTTAAATATCAGGCAATAGTAACCACTTCAAATGCATCATCTCACTTAATAATTACAACCTTTTAGGGTATATACTGCTATCTTCTCAGTTCAATAAGTGAGGAAACAGGTTTGGAAAGGGAAAATTCTTGCACACAGACTGCAGGCTACATTATCATGTTTCTGTGAAGCATAACATGAACAGTGATTTTGAGAAGTTGGGAGGCTGGTGGAAATGGTATTTGAAGGCAAGGTATATTACAGGGTGAGTTACTTTATGCTATTTTCTACTTCAGTTTTGGGTTGATGAATAAAGCAACTAGGGAGCTTTCACTGAAAATTTGTAAACCTAAATTTTTCAAGTTGCTAAATAGTAAATGGGGCACTTTCAATAGCTTCTATTTACCACTAAACTAAAGAGAGTTAGTTGGAGGAAAAGGTCAAATTTTAAAAAACCTGCTTGTGATTTTAACATGAAAAAATGCTTTTCTAGCATGTTTTTGCCTGCATTACAAAGCTATTTCTATTGTATTTCATTTTTGAAAACACTGTAAATTTGAGGGCTCAACTCTTTTTACATTGCATATTTAATTAAAATTTTTAACATATTTAATAAACAAATAAGTGAATTGGTCATGCTAACTGCATAGTATTATCACTCTGTGAATTAGGAATACATATGTAAATGATTCCAAATGAAGAGGAGGGGATTCCCTTTTTTTAGATTGTGAAAAATAGGAAATTCTGGTAAGATGGTGATGGCATAGGTGGAATTGTGAGATTTTCCGAATGTGAGTTCCTAAAAAGACTCTTGCTTTCCTTCCCCCACCCCCCTGCCCACCGCTAGCCGCACTGGTCTGAGGCCCAGGAGCCCTCAGTCCCATGCAGGGCCGGATATTGCACCCTTGGCTGCCCCTACTCCAATATACATGGCTCCTGTAGCACGGGAGTCTCAGGTCTCGGCTCCCTCCCTGGCTACATTGTCTCACCCAGACCAAGCCGCCATTCACCCAAGGAGGCTCTGGGCACCCACCCCTCAGAGATACCGATTCCATTTCTGGCTAAAATACCCTGTGAGCGATCCAGGGCCACTCTCGCCACTCACTGTCCTTTGGAGTTTTGGAGCTCTGGAGCTCTGGAGCTCTGGGCCCACCCTGGCTGAGGCACTCAGTGCTCGACACCATACTCGTGTAAGGGAGCAGCATATCTTGAGGAGGTGTTGATCAGAGGCTCTCAGCTCCAGAGGAGGGAACTCCCGACCCCCTCCTTCACCCCAGCCCACTGGTGGTGCCCCAGATCCAGTGCCCAGCTGTGCAGCTGATCCCCAGTGCCTCCCATACCACCACAGTCCACAATAGTGGATTGCCCAGGGACCCAGATGAGTGGAGAGAAAGGATCCACGAAAGTGAAACTACCACCTCCGCCATTCTCCAGCCAGAGATTTGCATTGCCCCGACACCTATGAGCAGTCTCCACCTCAGTTCCTAAGGTAACGTTGCTAAACAGAAGACAAAGCACCTCCCCTACGCTGAAGTAGACAAAGGCAACTAAGCATTGCAGATTTCCCAGGCAGCAGGCTAAAGGAAGAAAGCCAAGCTGCAGTAAATTTAGCTGTCTGCAATGAAAGTAAGGGGAGAGGCTGGAGATCAGAGCCGAAGAGACTTTAGATACCCAGGAAAGATTCCAGAGAAGTCTGATTTCTTATTTTGACTTTTGATTTTAATTACTTTGACTGTTTGCTTTGCTCACTTTTGTTTGCTTATTGACTTATACTATCTGTTTGTGTTAGGCAAAATGCATCAAAAGGCATGATTTTATTGGTCTGTCTTTGTGTAGCTACCAGTATTCTTTAGTGAATT
>CAUYQG010075326.1:0-14349 GCA_963574415.1 Tarsius wallacei | reverse complement strand
AGGGAAGGGATTAATGGCAGTAAATACCTGTCTGGGGATGGGGGGACACTCCTTATCAACAAGGGTGCCTGAACGAGACATATTTGTGTACCTAACCCTTAACTGTACCCCTCAATATCACAATAAAAAAATATTATATATAAAAATAATATATAATAATAATAATAATAAATAATAAATAATAATAAAATAATAAAAATAATAAAATAAAATAAAATGCACATTCGTGGGTCCCACCCCAGAAATTCTTATTAGTAGGTCTAGTGACCAATAATCTGTATTTAATAAGCACCTCAGGCAAATGTGGAAGGAGTTGACAGATCACACTGAAAAACAGTGAATGTCAGGATGTCTGATCTCTTTACAAACTGATTAACCAAAGAATTTGAGGAGTGTGGTACATTAGAGAGAGCAAAGAATTTAAAGTAAAACGATCTAAATTACCTCTCTGTTCTAATCCCTCACTCATCCCCTCACTCGCCTTTCCCCTTCAGCTCACTGGCCTTCTAGTTACCCCTCTGATAACCACCTTCCCCAAACTTTCCAATGACTCCATCTCTCACCTCCTTTGTGTCTTCACTCAGATGTCACTTCTCTATGAACCTGCAGAGAACTGCAACCCCCATCTAACTTTCTAATTCCCCTTTCTGATCTATTTTCTTCTCTGGCATTTCTCACTATCTATTTTAGTAATTTTATTTTATTTATTGTTTGATTCCCACGAGGACAGAGACATTTGACACTTTTCTTCCCTGCAGCAACCCCAGCATCTAAAACAGTGCCTGGACAGAGTTCGTGGAGATTTTAAATTGGCCAAGGTAAAACAAATGAAGCTTGAGCAAGTCAGTGATAGAAGACAGATACAGCTAGTAAGTGGACGGTTTGTTAATACACAGATTCCTAGGCCCTGCTAGAGAATCTGATTCAGTGGACTTGAGGTGGAGCCCAAGATTGTGAATTTCTAACAAGAATTAGGATCCAGCTGATATGAATGCAGAGTTGTGAAATGCCTCTGCTAACTTTTTAATGAAAGTCAACCTGTTCTACCACAAGAATAGCTGTAGGCTGAAAAGGGAAAGCTCTGTCATATTCATGAGCATTTGTCAGAAGATAAAAAATGATCCCCAAACCTCTTGTACATTTTTTAAGCTTTCAGATCATAAATATTTAATAGATTGATAAAACCTAGTGTTGGCAATTGGATAAAGAAATGGTTATTCTCATATTAATGGTAATGGCAAGTAATTACAACTCTTCCAGGAGTAATTTGGCATCAAGTATCAACACTTTAAGTGTCTATACATGCCCTGTCCAATATGGTAGCCCCTAGCCACATGTGGCTATTTAAGTATTTAAATATTCAATATTGTGGAATCATTTTACTTATTTGGGAATTTTTTAAAACATATTTAATATTTACACAGATACTTCCTAAAACTTGATTTTTAATAACAAAATGGTATTTAGGTTGTTTCTAATGTTTTAATCTTATAAATAAAGTTTCAGGTGATATTTTTGTTATATGCCTTGTACATTTGTCTAATTATTTCTTTCTAGCAAATTCCTAGAAGGGAAATTTCTGAGTCACAGTGTGTAGACCAGCGTTGTCCGACAGAACTTTCTGCAGTGATAGAAACGCTCTATGTCTACACAGTCCAACATGGTAGCCACAAGCCACGTGCAGCTATGGAGCATTTGAAATGTTCAGTACAACTGAGAAACTGAAACTTTGGTTGTATATACTTCTAATTAATTTACACTTAAATAGCCACATGTGGCTAGGGACTACCATATTGGGCAGGGCACGTATAAACACTTAAGGTCTTGATACTGGATGCCAAATTACTCCTGAAAGAGTTGTAATTACTTGCCATTGCCATTAATATGAGAATAACCATTTCTTTATCCAATTGCCAACACTAGGTTTTATCAATCTATTGAATCTTTATAATCTGAAAGCTCAAAAATGTCTGTGGTTTTGGCCGGGTACCGTGGTTCATGCCTGTAATTCTAGCACTTTGGGAGGCTAAGGCAGGAGGATTGCTTGAGCCCAGGAGTTCGAGACCAGTCTGGGCAACATAGCAAGACCTCGCCTCTACAAAAAAAATCAAAAAATTGCCAGGCACGGTGGTGGATGCCTGGAGGCTCAGCTACTAGGGAGACTGAGGCAAAGGATCACCTGAGCCCAGAAGGCAGAGGCTTCAGTGAGTCATGAATATGCCATTACACTCCAGCCCAAGCAACAAAGTGAGATCCTGCCTCAAAAAAAAAGTCTGTGGTTTTAATATGCATTTATTTGATAATTAATAATGTTTAATGGGGTTGTTTCTTCTGTCATTATGCCCATTCAAATGCAAATATTTTCACCCATAATACTTAACTCGGAGGATGAAAATTATCTGGCTTCCAGATACATGAAAAATCAAATGTTCTAGCAACAATGGCCCAAATTCCAAAAAGGCAACAATCATTGGATCCTTAGAAACTCTGCCACCTTCATTCTTTCTTGTCCACTAGAACTCATCATCCCTATTACTTTACAAGTGTCCTGCTTCAACATTCAGATTACTGCTTGGTCCCTCCATAATCTAAGTTTACAATTCCTTCCTGAATTAAATTTTGAGAGATTAAAAGACAAGCAGCAGCTAATGTTATTAGTAATTTTCATTCCATGTTTAACATGCAAAAGTGATTTGGTATTTCTGGATTATTTTATAACTAATATCTAACTAGTAGGAGAATCATTTTTTAGTGGTTATTGATGTTTCTAACTCTCCAGAAAAGTGGTTCAGCATCAGAAGGGTTGTTAAGATGCAGATTGGGTAAGCCTCATCCCCAAAGTTTCTGATTCATTAGGTTAGGAAGGGCCCTAAGAATTTGCATTTAACCCTAAGCTCCAAGTATAACTCTACACTGAGATGAGGGTTTCTCAAAGAGATGGACATTCCTAGAAGTATAGTGACAATACGTAATTTTGACAGTATGAATTTGTAGTCTTTTTTCTAAAATAGATCCACATGTATTATTTCATTTTATCTTCACAACAATCCTGGGCAGAAAGTTGGTAATTAGAGCAGTAATTGTTAATCCCATTTTACAGAAGAAAAGCAAGGCATGGGGGTTAAGAAACTCTCCTAAACCCACAAGAAGTGAAAAGAGCCAGAACAAGCAGGTTTCCTAACTCCTAACCTTAGTAATATAGGTAAACACAGTAATACAGAACACAACTGAAGCTTGCTTCCACAGAAAAACAAAACCATGACCAGGAACAGAGAAGACAATACAAGATATGATTCGCAGCAACACACATTTACCAAATGCTGATTATGTGTTAATCTATGCTAATCATGGCTACAATCTCCACTGTAGGGACTGTTGAAGATACTCATAGAGCACAGGGAAAAATAAAAATAAAATCTGAAACCACAACCTTGAAAAGATAGTGAATTCTCTATATCCCAGCCAGGACAAAAGCAAATACGCTGAAGGGGTGGGGGTTAGGGGCAAATACAGAGTGGGGTAGAAGACAGTAGCCACTGCGGGACTCCACATCTGGACTTGGAGGAGTTGCTATCACCAGTCAGTCAAGAATGGGAGGGAAGAAAGAGTACACAATAGGGAGCCCTCCCGGGGCTCAGCAGCACAAAGAGCTGCTGTTATCCATGTTGGGCGTGTGTTTGCCAGAAATATCAGGGCTGCTGCAACTGCAGAACTCACAAGGGCATGCTTTTGTGTAGTCTAAATTACCTTGACTATATAAGAACTCAAGTCAGAGGGCATAACTTCATTATCTATCTGTAGCCAAAAGATAACATGATGGGAGACCATACATTCTCTCTGATTTTCCCTCAAGTTTTTGAGAAGCATCCCTAGTAAAAATCCATCAAATTGTGATCACGATAATACTCATCATAAATCAGCCCATCAAGGAAAAAAATCTCATTTTTACTTAAATAGGCTTTATATATGATATTAGTCATGGATTTGTAACAGCTACTTTTCTAAGCTCTAAAATAATGATGATACTAGCTAATAAACATTACCATAGACTGAAAACACAAGAAAACTACAGTAAATTTGGGAAAAAGCACATTGGAAAATGTGGTTCAATCTTCATTATCACTGTAGCTGACTTCTTCTATACGTCTGTTCACTTTATAGTCCAGCTCAAAAGGACTGAGACACTGAAGCTTCTACCACTCCACTAAGAAATGGGCCACTACTACATGTAGCAATACTTCTGATAAACTATCCCTCATTTTGCACACGACCAAAGAAATGCAAATCAATACAAAGAGATACAATTTTACACCGACCAAATTAGTAACAATAATACAAATGTTTTTAAAACAACATAAGCACACACATAGACTGTTAATAACAGTATAAATTTATACAACCCTTTTAGAAAGTAACTTGTAAACTACTAGAAATTTCCTAATAGAAAAAGGCTAATATTTATATGTGATTCATGTGTTATTGCTTTTTATCTTAACATCATTGTAAAGAACTATTATTATACTCTATTTTACAGATTAGCAAGCTAAAGTTCTAAGAAAATAAGTTACTTGCTCTATATTGCCAGTAACTGATGGAGCTAAGTTTGAACCCAGAATCTCCAGTTTTGGAGCCCACCCATTTACGAACTCACTATATTGCCTCTCCAGAAAAACAATCCTAAGGAAGTTAAAGGGGGGAAATTAAAAAAAAATAATAAAGTTGCCTTCATAAGAATGGACATTATATATTTTAAAAAGTGGAAAACCAAAAATAAGAAGGTTAAAGTAAATAGTGAGACATTCATTGCATAAACTATTATAAAAATTATTACAAATAATAGAAAGTAAACAGAAAGCTTATGAAAAAAATCAGAGTAAAAATGTATCTGCAATATGACACATGTAAAACACACATTTGTATGGCAAGATTGGGATGGGAGCTGGGAAAAATAAAAATATTGTCATTTTGAAGAATTTCACTGCTGGTATTTTTCTTTTGTTTGTGTCAGTTTTGTCAGTCAATTAAGATTACTCTAAGCACTCTTACAAACCTGTTTTTCTAGGTCATATTCTTAACATCCCAACCAATTCCTAAAGCTTCACTATAATTTATTTATATAAAAGATTTATTCAAAACTACTACTTAATGTTTTTAGCAATGGTTCTGAAGCTTTCAGTATAAGATCTCTATCTTAACATTAACAATTTTTGCAATCACCACTAACGGTGTACTTTTGAAATCCCTTAATCTAGATCATACACAGTGACTAAAATCACACAACTCTGTAATCACTCCTCAACTCCTGTGCCCACACAGGAATCATTAGGCCAAGAGTTGTAGGTGTTTTAGAGAGAAGTTTTCTAATAAGTATGTGATCTCTAAGTGAATACTTAGCTACTGTATAAAATATTTCAGCTTTAAGGGCTATTTATTATCTAAATACTTTTGAGAATTACGAATTAAATTATGTCAAGCCTCTTTGAAGTAGGTAAATGAAGTCTATTTCCATCTCCTTCACCAAAAAGATGAGTTAAAGTTTGGTAAGATTAATTTTCCTAAAAATGGCATGGTGAGCTGTGAAGAGAATTCATTCCTCTTTGCCATACAAGGTGACATGAAGAAGCCCATTCAGTCCAGGGTTTGGCCTCTATCAGCAACATAAACAGACATTTTTGTGGGAAAGTGAAGTTGCTGCTCTCCAATGATATCAACCTCATAAGAGCAGGAAGGTCGTTTAAATATCTCTAACCTCCTCTTTATGAATCTACCATTCAGGAATCCTTGTCACTCAACTGTCTACTATCCACAGTCCAACTGGGTTATCCTTAGCCAGTCTTAGGACACCTCAGAACTATTATTTTAATCATGGAATTTGGGAGTTAAAGGGCCCTTCAAAACCACATAGTTCAATTCCTTTATTTAACTAGTGGTAGGGGTGGGGAGGGATAAAATCTTTTCCCAGAAAGTTGCTTCATGTGGCTAGTTTATGGCAAGTCCAGGCCTGGAACTAAGAGATGCAAACAAATGTCTTAAACTTGGCCTCCATAGTTCTCCCTTGCCACTAACATTGTAACATACGTCATGTCCATGGGATATACGTCATATGTCTTTCAATGTTTTCAGATACACACGTAAAGGACAAAGTAAACCATGGTTCTTATTCTCTACTTCATAAAGAATTCAAAATGGAGGAAAAATTCAACAAAGGTTATAAAAACCTGTGTAGACTGGTGTGTGTGTGGAGGGGTGGAGTGGGGTTAACAGTTTAATAGTTCTAAGATTTTTAGCACTCTTAACTGATCTTCAAGGTAATAACTCTGCACCTCAGACCAAATTAAAGGTTCTCATATCATCATGAATGGATATCAAACTAATAATCATCACCACTAATATACAATTTGGGCTTTAAAAATATTCAATCCCTCTCATCCTTTATATCTATAATGTAATGCCATTTTAATAGGAGATTTACGGAAAGATATACAAGAAATTTACAACAGTGTTTGGCTCTGGGGAGGAGGATGGAGGCATAGAAGAATAAAGTGGGGAGAAGGCTTAATTTACACTGTATACTCTTCATTGTTTGAAATTCTTAACTTATATTACTTTTCAATATTCGTTAATGTAAATTTTCCTTCTTAAATACATACCCATATGCACGCAATTTTACTACTAACTTTTAAAGGAAACAATTATTTTAATTTTTCTCTCAAACAATTTTTTCAGTATTGCCGTTTTTAAAATCTCATCGAAATCTTCAGAAAGAAAAAGAACCAACACAGTCACAAAGCTCATAGCAGAAATCTAGTATTTAAAGTCTGAGAACATGTACAGAGAAATGACAGACTTTTAAGGGGGCATTTGTTTCAATAAACCTTTTTGGGGGAAAGCTCTTCCCCATATTTAAAAAGGCTAGGTTGAAAAATGGGATTTGAACAGAAATTCTCGTCTCGAGGAGGGAAAAAAATAACACCTAGTGGTGTGAAAAGCAGACATTAAAATCTGGTTTCTCTCTTCTCAGCAGAAGCCAGAGGGCTGCAGTGGGGTGGTTAAGGGGCCTTACAGAATGGGGTGGATAAGGACCTCGCAGGGTGGCTGGATAAGGACCTGGAACAGGCGTGCTCACACAAGAAAGGAACAGGATCGAGGAGTTTCTCCAGGATCCGAGCTCCTCGGTGGAGGCGGCAGCTGTTCCGCGCCCACGAGCCGCGTTCTGGGACGTTCCTCGCGACCGGTGTCACCGAGAATCCCCATGCGCGGCATCACCACAGATAATTTCCTTTTCGTGGAGCTGGGAAGAGGGACCGCGGGGGTGGATGGGCTTCCACACACCGCCTCCTCATCACCCTCCCCGGCCAGGGCACCCCTCGCGCCGCTGTCGACCTGTGTCAGGGTCAGCTGTCAACACAACCCTTTGTGTCTCATTCAGAAGAAGAGTGGTCCTCAGCCGCCCCGAGAAGCCTGGAAACGATGGCCGGAAGACACGCGCGCCCGCTCGTGGCGAAGTGACATTTGGTGTGGGGGAGAGAAGCCCGCAAGCCCCGAGCGAGCGCTCAGCCACCCCTGGACGCTCCCAACTTTCCCAGGCCGAGCGAGCTCTGTCCATCCTCCCGCCGTCACCTCCGCGTCTCCCGACCTGCCGCCAGCTCGCCCGCCCAGCGAGCCCCTCCGCGCCCGGGGGGCTCGCGGACACGGCTGGGGCGCGCCCCTCGGCGCCTCCGCGCTCCCCGCGCCGCCCCGCGCGCCGCAGCCTTCGCGGTCCCACGCTCCGGCCGCCTCGCTCCCGCCACAAAGGCGGCGAGGAGCGCCCGGGGTGACAGGCCTTTGGCCTCCGGTCGCGGACGGCTCGGGCTGGGTCCCTTCGGGGGGCGACGCGAGGCGGCGGAGAGAGCGCCCGTGCGGAGCCGGGACTGGCGCCGATGCCCGCGCGCGCCACACACACGCCCTCGCGCCCACGCCCCGCTCCGCCCGCCGGTCCCTCCCGAAAAAGTCCGCCGCGGCGCTTCCCCGCTCGGGCAGGGCGTCCGGCCCGCCACAGGCGGCCCCTGCCGGGCAGAGGCGAGCGCGGGCGCCCGGCTGGCGACCTCTCGCCCCCCTCCCCCCGCGCCGCGCCCGCGCCGGCGCCCGGAGTCCCCGCAGCCGCTCACCTGGCCCCGGCGGGGCGCGAGGGCAGAGGACCAGGGGGTGGCCCTCGCCTCGGCCGGGCTGGTCTCCCCACCCCCAGTCCCGCTTCCAGCGCTGGCTCCGCTCGCTGCGGCCGCCTCCTCCGAGGTGCTAGCGCCGCCGCCGGCTGGCGTCTCTCTGGCAGGCGCGCGGGCCGCGCGCTCAGTTCCCCGGGGCGGAGCGAGGCGGCGGCCGCCGCGGCCAGAGGCGGATTCCTCAGGTGCTGCCCCTCCCGCCCTCCCAGAACCTCCGCGCCGGGGACCCCCGCCCCCCGCCCCGCCCCCCGCCTTCCCGCAGCCCCCGCGCCCGCGAGCGGCCTTCGGGGCTCCCCGGCCCGCTGCAGCGTCGTGGGCGCACATTTCCTACCCACAACCCCAGCGACGCCCCCGCCCGGGCTCTGGGGGGCACTGTCCTCGCGCCTCCTTCCCCACCGCCACCGCACGGAGGATGTGTGCGGTCGCCGTGGGGCGCGGGGGTGGGGACGTGCAGGGGGTGGTCTGGGAAGGAGGATCGCCCCCGCCCACCTCCCAGTGAAGAAAAATGATTGATTTTCCGTCGAGCCCGTGTTCATTCTGAGCGTTGGCGCCTCGGTGCTCACCCGACGGACCGCGGCTCAAGAGCCCCAGCGTGAACTCGGCCTGGGCCACCGGGGGTCAAAAACCCTTGGCCTTTCGCATGAAAGGGTAGGGCGGGGGCAGGGCGCGGATAAAACCAAACAAACCCGGAGTTCGGGGCCGAGCAGACTTTTGCACCTCCCGATGAGCAGGCCCCCCGGCCTGCCCCGCGCGCAAGCACGCTGCCAGCTAGCGTGGCTCCTCGGGGGCCTCCGGGACCGCAGGGGAAGCTCCGCCCCGAGGACAGTCACGTCCAGCCACCCCGGGCCTGGACCGGCACTGCGAGGCAGTCCTTCTCCAGAGATGCTGCGGCCGGATCCTGGCAGCTGTGGCTCCACTTTTCACAGCTGGCGGCTTTTGTTATTGGAGATGTAGCTCCATTTCTTAAGCTGTCATTGTTGTCACCCAAGGCGAGTACACCTTCTGGAAGAAGCAGCTCCATGCTGGACGTGGTGAAAGAACCTAGGTAAAGAAAAGACCTATTTATAGTGTCTTTGGGGCAGTGTAGCCCCCAGAGAGCTCAGTGTGTGCGTGGGAGTGAAGGCGGCCACGGCTGCCCCCCAAGTCCTGGATGGGTTGGTATCATTGTCAAGTGTTAACGTGTCATTGTTAATTATAGTTTAAAGACAAGGCCAATTGAACTAGATATCATGTGAGATGCCTAAGTCGATACTTTTGTTTGTCCTGGATTTTTCCTCTCCTCCTCCTCCTTCTCTTTCTTTTCTCCATATTCTTTCTTCTTCCCTCTTCTTTCCTTCCTCCTCCTCCTCCTCCTCCTTTCTTCCTTTTTCCAGAGCCGAAATACATTTATCTTTCTATTTTCTTTTGGTGGCTTTGGAGGAAATTGACTGAAAGTTTGGAACCAGGAAAAATAACTCAAGGCATAGTTCAATTTTGACTATAACAAGTAAGCGATTTGTTCGTGGTTTATTTGTTTTCTCTTTCCCCTCCACTGAGAAGAAATATTCAGTTGGTATTTTTTTTAATTGTGATTTGCTCCTTGTGGGGTTAAGGCATGAAATATTTTTGTTGTTGTTTTGCAATTAAATCCTTATTATCAGGTCTTTAAAAAACAGAAATATTTAAGTGCTATAAGAATAGAAAACATGGCTTTTTCAGTCATTGCTGTACTCCTAAGGTTCTGAGTCATGTGCACAATACAGACTTAGTAAATAAAATAAATATATATTTGGCTGGGCATGGTGGCTCACACATGTAGTCCCAGCCTTTAGGAGGCCGAGGTAGGAGGATTCCTTGAGGCCAGGAGTTTGAGGTTATGGTGAGCCACTGCACTCTGGCCTGGGTGACTGAGCAAGGCCCTGCCTCTAAAATATGTGTGTGTGTGTGTGTGTGTGTGTGTGTGTGTGTGTGTGTGTTTTAAATAATTGCAACATATAAAGTTGTAGATGTATAACTAAAAGACAGTCCAGTGTCACTTAGAAAACTCATCATAAGTACACCATATATGTGGAACAGACAGTAAGTACTGCAGAAAATGAGATTTCAAGTTCACCTGGTGACCATAAACTAAGCTCATAAAGCAGATGAGAATCTTTTGAAAAACTCAGTCCTTCACAAGGTCTGTAAAGTTGGGAGAGGAATGTGTATACGCCTTATCTCCCCTTTGGGATTTTTATATTCTTCATCATGTAGACTCCTGTAATAATAAAAGATGATAGGATTAAGAGTGAGAGCTCTGAAGGCTGGCCTCACAATTTTGAATCCTGCCTTTAAGACCTTCCTATTTATTTATTTGTTTGTTTGTTTATTTATTTATTTATTTATTTTGAGTTGGAGTCTCACTCTACCACCCAGACTGGAGTGCAGTGGCACGCTCACTGCCACCACAGCCTTGTCCTGCTGGGCTCAGGTGATCCTTCCGCCTCAGCCTTCCAAGTAGCTGGAACTATAGGCGGTCACTACCACACCTGGGTTATTTTTTTATTTAGTGTAGAGACGAGGTCTCACCAAGTTGCCCAGGCTGGTCTTGAACCTCTGAGCTTAGGCAAAAGAAGACTTACCTATCATGTATGCTTGACCAAGCTCCTTGAGTACATCATAAAAATATATACTTCAGGCAGTGGCTATGTAGATTGAGATGAAGCATTCGCTGTTGATTGCCATTATCATCTGTGAATCCTTCTGCTCTCCCCCATAAACAATGATTCTCAAATGCTTCTACATAAAGAACCTGCATTGAAACCCGAAGTCCAGTGAAAAGTGTGAGACTCACAGCAGAGTCCACATAAATGATAGAATCTTTCCGAGTACTTACTGTGAAGATCCTTTGCCTTGGCAATAGGGGAAGTTCTGTGATTATATCCTGGTTCTTCTATGAAGTATGAACTCTCTTTTGCATTTATTTCTGTAGTGCTTGGCTCATACTCCGGAAGATTCTTCCCTGTTCATTATTCTCCATGGCCACATATAAAGCGAGTAATGGGAAGCAAGCCCTCCTGGGAGACTTTAGTTTTTGCAGACCATTTCCTGCTGGCATGTGTTTGGAGTCCTAAGGGTTTTTTATAGTTAAGGGTTTTTTTAAAGCCAGCCTTGTGGCTGATTTGACCTTATAATTTCCTCACTTAGTAGACTTCATTATGTATTTTCTTCCTTTGAGTTCCATGGGCTAGTTCTTTCCTGGGCAAAGTTGCAAATATTTTATTTCTTCGCTTCTTCACTATGTTTCTCTTTGTTTCAATTTAAGGTTTGAGATTTGGGGGCTCATATACCCAGGCACCATCATAACAATTCATGTCCTATAAGAAAGGGGGCTATTACTGTCCCACTCAGAGCCAACTCACTGGAAGAGAAAACCAAGCTACTACTACCCCCTCAGAAGATAAGACCCTTGTGGTCAATTAAACAGTGGTCTCTCTAATTCCAGATGGGATGCCAGTTACCAAAACTGAATGACCTAGATCTCCATTTATAAATATGAGCAGATTAAAATATCAATAATCATAAAGAGAGAATCCACCATTTGAAAGAAAAGGGTCAAATAAGAGCAGATATCATCCACTAAAATGGAGCTAATGCTAGAAATAAGAGGAAACTTATTTTAAAATCTTGTTCATGTTCTTAGTAGAATTTTTTTTTTTTTTTTGAGTCAGGGTCTCACCCTGTCACCCAGGCTGGAGTGCAGCAGCATGATCATGGCTCACGGCAGCCTGGACCTTCTGGACTTGGGAGATCCTTCTGCTTCATCCTCAGGTGGTCCCTCCACCCCAGCCTCCTGAATAGCTGGGACTACAGGACTGCGCCACCATGCCTGGCTCATTTTTTACTTTGTGTAGTGACAAGGTCTTGCTATATTGCACAGACTGGTCTTGAACTCCTGGGCTCAAGCAATCCTCTGGCCTTGGCCTTCTAAAGTGCTGAGATTACAGGCATGAGTCACTGTTCCCATCCCTTAGTGAAATTTACAGAGTAATAGGCAGGTTATAAAAATGGAGCAATCTGAGAACCAGAATGACTTTGGAAATTAACAAGTAGGTGAATATTTAAGTTAAAAAGACAATGGAAACAGTTCATAGATAAATGGATACTTCTGAAAACTGATTTAGTGAATTATAAAACCATCTCAAAGAATCTTTCCAGAGTACAGAGCAAAAAGATACAGAAATGTAAGTTGTAAAAGAAAAAATAAAAGAAAAAAAAATAGACCCGGTAGATCTAATATTTATATGTTGGAAGTTTTAGAAGTAAAAATAAGCCGGGCTTGGTGGCTCAGCCTAAAATCCCACGCTTTGGGAGGCTGAGGTGAGTGGATTGCCTGAGCCCGTGGGTTCGAGACCCACCTGGGCAACTTGGCGAGACCTCATCTCTACAATAAATCAAAAACTAGCTCGGTGTGGTAGTGCGCGCCTGTAGTTCCCGCTACTTGGAAGGCTGAGACGGAAGGATCGCCGGAGCCCAGCAGGTCGAGGCTGCGGTGGCCAGGAGTGGCCACTGCACTCCAGTCTGGGCGACAGAGTGAGACTCCAACTCAAAAGAAGTAAAAATGAAATAGAAGTTATATTCTGTAACTATGAAACATCATTAAAAGAAACTAACAAAGACCTAAGTAAATGGAAATACAACCTGTGTTACTAGATTTGAAGACTTAATATTGTTAAGATGGTGATATGCCCCAAATTGATCTACAAATTATATATAATTTCTATCAAATTTTATCTGCCTTATTTTCTCTTGCAGGAATTGACAAGCTGATCCTATAACTCATATGAAAATGTAAGGGACTCAGAATAGCCAAAACAATCTTGGGAAGAAATAACCAAGTTGGAGGACTCCACTTCCCATATTTAAACCTCATTGCAAAGCAACAGTATTAAGACAGTGTGGCGCTGTCATAAGGATAGACATATAGAACAATGGAATGGAATTAGTAGCTCAGAAATAAACCCATGCATCTATGGTCAATTGATTTTCAACAAAGTTGTCAAAATAATGCAACAGGGAAAGAATAGTGTTTTCGACAACTGGATATTCACATGTAAAAGAATGAATTTGACATCTATCTTGCGGCAGATACAAAAATTAGCTCAAAATGGATCATAGATCAAAATGTAAGAGATGAAACTATAAAACTCTAGAGTTCTCTGACTTTAAATTAGGTGCCATTCACTTAATATGACATCAAAAGCACAAGCAACAAAAGAAAACAACTAGATCAACTGATTCATAAAATCAAAAATTTGTGTATGTCAAAAGAGTATCAAGAAAGTGAAAAGACAACCCATGGTGTGGTAGAAAATATTTGCAAATCATATATCTGATAAAGATCTATTATCCAGCATATATAAAGAACACTTACAATTCAATAATAAAGAGAATCCAAATGAAAAAGGGGCAAAAGATTTTAATAGACTTTTGTCATAGAAGATATACAAGTGGCCTTAAGCACATGAAAAAGGTACTCAAGTCATTAGCCACTAGGGAAATGCAAATCAAAACCACAAGAGATAATACTTCACACCCATTAGAATGGTTATTATCAAGACACAAAACAAATAAACAAGCAAACAAAACCATTCTGGAGATCGAGTTGGAGCCCTCATCAAACTGCTTGAAACTTGCCTAAGTTAAGTGAGCCAAAATTTCACTTATTAAGATTCTTTGTAATGCATTTGATGTTGCTTGCAATTAATTAGAAGATTCAGTGAAGAGAAAGATGGAGGATACAAAAAATACTAGAAAGTAAAAACCCAGTGAAATCTAAAGAATTATTGATAATGTTTTTAAGTAAAATCTAGTGTAAATGTTAAGACAGGGTTCATAGTCTAGAAAAAGCAAAAATTAAAATATTTAAAAAATAATTTAGAAGCCGGGCTCGGTGGCTCAGCCTGTAATCCCTCGCTTGGGGAGGCTGAGGTGAGGGGATTGCCTGAGCCCGTGGGTACGAGACCCGCCTGGGCAACTTGGCAAGACCTCATCTCTACAATAAATATGCAAAACTGAACTCTTGCATTGTCTCTCACCCTAACCTTTTCTTTTCCCAGTCTTCCCCCATCTCAGAAAATGATTCCGTCATCCATTTAGTTGCATAAGCCAAAAGCCTAGATTTCTTCCTTTC
>CAUYQG010075325.1:0-28385 GCA_963574415.1 Tarsius wallacei | reverse complement strand
TTCAACACAACAAGAATGGCCAACTCCACCCACAGGCATCAGGCAGCTACCTACCCAAACTTGCCCCTCGAGGTAGCCTTCCTGACCAGAACCACATCTGCACTTCCTGGGCGCCTGCATCCCACAGAGACCCCAGCAGAAGAACGGGAGCCACAGCCAGTCTCACATCTGCAGCTCAGGGCGAGGCGGCCCTTTCGGGAACAACTCCAGACAGTGATGAGCAGAGATGGCCACGGGGGTGGGTCTCAGAGGCTGGATTGGCCGCCCTGGATGGGTCTCAGAGGCTGGATGGGTGAGGGTCTCAGAGGCTGGATTGGCTTCCCTGGATGGGTCTCAGAGGCTGGATGGCCCCCATGGACAGGGGAGAGTCTCAGAGGCTGGATGCCCCCCTGGACGAGAGAAGGTCTCAGGATAAATGGCTCTCCCTGGGCAGGGGAGGGTCTCAGAGGCTGGGTGGCTGCCCCTGGACAAGAGAGGGTCTCAGAGGCTGGATGCCCCTCCGGATGGAGGAGGGTCTTGGAGGCTGGATGGCCCTCCCTGGATCCGTGAGGGTCTCAGAGGCTGAGCGGCCCCTCTGGATGGGGGAGGGTTTCAGAGGATGGATGACCCTCCCTGGACAGAGGAGGATCTTGGAGGCTGGGTGCCCATCCTTGGATGGAGGAGAGTCTCAGAGACTGCATGGGCCTGTCTAGACTGGGGAGGGTCTCGGAGGCTGGATGCCCCCCTGGACTAGTGAGGGTCTCAGAGGCTGGGCTGGCCTCCCTGGAAGAGGAAGGGTCTCAGAGTCTGGATGTGCAGGAGGCAGAGGACAGAGACAAGGCCCCTCGCCCCATGCCTGCTCTGCCTCATGTATCCAGCCAGTGCTCACTGAGCTCCACTGTATGTCATGTGTTGTCCTACAGGCTGGGGACGCGGCAGTGAGGAAAACACACACACCTGCTCCTAGGGTGCTTATGTTGAGAGCGAGGTGAGTCAGGGACAGATTGGCATGGTGGGATGGCACTATGCATGCTGTGAAGAGTGAGGGAGAGGCGGAGTGAGGGAGAGAGCCACCCAGCCTCAGGTGTCACAGCCCTCCACAGAGTAGCCAAAAGAGACCTGGGGATGGGGACGGAGGGCCTCGAAGGACACAAGAATTGGCCGTGTGGTCATCAGGGGATGCACACAGGGGAGCTAGTGCGCGGCTCTGAAGACACAGTGGGCTGCCCATGTGGGTGAGCGTGCGAGAGGGTGGGGAAGGGGTGGGAGGTTGAGGGCAAAGGGCATGGGTGGGGGTGAGGGGAGAGGGTGGGGCGTGGGAGTCCAGGTGTGCAGTGACGCGAGGTCACTGGGGGATCCTGCCTTCACCTTTAATGACTACAGGACAGAGTACGGTGTGTGCGCACGTGAGATGAGGCGGTTGGGATCCCAGCTTCGCTCTACCTGCATGTGGGCCGTTTCTCAACTAGATGTCGGCCTTCTCAAGGACAGAGAATGTCCATGTTTCTCCGAGCCTCCAAAGCACCACACCCAAGAGGGCGGTAGGTCTCCGCCCCCACCGAGGTCACGGCATGGACCCCTTCCTGCAAATGCCGGCCTACGCCTCTGGCGCCGGTCACACTTCGTGCACCTCTGTGTCTCTCCAGGCGTCTCCACTCATGCGGAGCTCTTGTCCACCAGCTTGACTGCAGGAGCCACTGTGACGCGTGGGATGGAGATGGGCGCGTGTGCTGGGGGGCCTGCAGGAGGGGAGGTGACGAGGCAGGAGACCTGCCCAAGAAAGCAAGTCTGGTGCTGCGCCCTGAAGGAAGAATGGGCATTCAACTGGCAGCATGGGAGGGGACAGCGTTCTGGAGAGGGAAGAGGCCGTGCAAAGGCCCTGGAGGCAGGAGGATGTGGCAAAGATACAAAGACTGCTGGTGACATCGCCACATTCTTCTTGCAGAAAATGGGTACAGAAAAATTGAGAAGAAAAAGTACAGACATCGCCCAGGAGATCCAGACAGGGACTGCGGGGCCAAGGTCTGCTGAAAGCCGTGGGCGAGCCTCCTGTCTGCAGTGCTTCTCCAATGGCCCGTTCCCGTTGCAGCCCAAGAGGCTAACTCTTATGTACCGGTGGGACCAGGAATGTAGCTGCCTCACTTCTTAAGACAGGTGCAACGAGGCTCGGGAAATGGACAGCCAGCCAGGACGTCTCAGGGCGTCTGGGAGTTGGAAAGATGAGGGGGAGGGAGGGTGGGTGTCGAAGGTGGCCCCAGAACAGAGAGAACGGGTCCAGGAAAAGATCTTTTTTCCCAACTGCACGCTGAACGCCAGGACACTGCATTGCCTATTGTTCTCCTAAGAGTTGGCGAAATATCATTTCTTTTGAAAAGGGTACAATCAGGTCTATTATTATGACTATTTCTTACAGCTAAAATTAATATTTTCTGGAAAATGGCAGTGATTCCGATGAAAAGGCCATGCAGAAGGAGTTTCGTGCACCTCACGAAGCCCTGGATTATGTGAACACGACTCCGTTTTTGCTAATGGACAATCACCCTGATTTAGCTTACAAAACACTGAGCAATCAGCGTGAGGACCACCTCGTTGCCCAGCCTTGGAGTGCTTCTGTGTGATGAATCTGAGACCCTGATGATATTTATTCATCACATTTTTAATGACATATCAGGTTACCATAGCAATTCCTGTTCCCTGGAAGCTTCTTTCTTGCAACACACAGTCATTGTTCAGTACACTAACAGCCTGATCCTGTTGTGCGACCCGCCTCATTGGCTCGAGTAATCTGGGCTGTTTCGAGATGCTAACCAGTGGCAGCATATGGCAGGCATGCGTATTCGGGAAGAACAGTTATTTAAGGAGAAAGCCCACCTGCGTGGCACCCCTCGTCCGTGAAGCTTTCCCTGATCCCGTAAGCCACGGCTCTTCTTAAGTCTTGGTATTCTTGGGGGTTTATGGCATTCCATGTCATGATTAAATATATATTCTTTTATGTTGTTCATCGGTTAATTTTATGTCGGCCCCCTATCCACATACAGATTATGGTCTCCATAAAATAGAAGCTGTTGTGAGTCGAGCTGTGTTTCCCAAAGGGACAGTGAAGTCCTAATCCCAGTTACCTGTGAATATGGCCCTGTTTGGAAATAGGGTCTTTTGCAGATGATAGGTCAAGTTAAGAGGGTGGGCCCGAATCCAGCATGACTGTGCCCTTACGAAAAGGCGGGTATTTGGACACGAGAGGCAGATGTGTAAAGGTAGACGGCAGACAGAAGGAAGAAGCAAAGTCGGGAAGAAACACCTGTGACTGGGTGAGTCAGCTCCAGCTTGGTGGAGGAGGCTCCCTGGAAATAGACAGTCCTGGGTAGAAGTTCCAGAGGCAGAGGAAGGAAAGATTTCAGACGTGGGAAGCAGCAGAAACCCAACTTCCTGCATCACAGTTTTGCTTATTTTTAAGGGAACATGGAGTGAGCAAAACGATATTCAAGAGTCTAGAACAACGTGCTAAGACTGGAGGAGAAGGGTGTTGACGCCACATACTTGGATTTCATTTGGCAGGAGACAGGGAGCCAGGGAAATGATTTGAGCACGGGACTCTTCAGGAAGATTAATTGGGACATAGCTTGAGTTAAGGCACCATTTGGAGGGTCATCATAATGATCAAGAGGCAATGAGATTGGGTCCTAACGGCAGATTGAAGAACTCAGTAAAGAAGCTGGAAGATGACTGTGGAGGAAAATGGATTCAACTTGGACAGCAAGAGGACCGTGGTGCTTTGGTGTGACTGGAAGGTGGCGGTGCTAGGCCAGAAAGAGGGAAGTCAGGAAGACAAGCTGGCTTTTGAAAGACCCCAAAGTTGGAAATGTCGACAAGGCAGTTGCAAAAGCAGAATTTGGAGACAGAACAGATTAGAATTAGGGACGCTAATTATGAAGTAAAATGCCTTATTGCAATTGTCAAAGTCGTTGTTACAGATAAGACCACCACGGAAAAGAATGGGGAGAGGCAGAGGGTAGAAGAGAAAGAAGACGACCAGATCCTCATTAACTCACATGATTTCGAATGCAGGAAACAGCAGCGGTCTCTGCAATTGCGTTAACAGGGATGAGGAAGAGGAAGGGGAAGCTGGTGGATAATCGGAGGGCATGGGGATGCTCAAGGCTGAGGGAATTTTGCAGCCTAGAGGGGGTCGACAGTGCCAGATGCTGGGAGCGAGGCAAAGCACCAAGGCTAGGAAGGGGTCTGGGGGATTCAGAAGAGAGGAATGGAGAAGTCGGCCAGGAACGCCAGAAAGGAAGGAATGGTAGACGGGTGGGCCACCCGAAGTGAGCACCAGCCAATCCAGCTGTCAAAAGCCATCAGCAAAGATAGATGCAGATCAAGGGGTGCTGCAGGGGGGCAGGGAGAAGAAGAAGCCGAAGCCTGACACTTCTGGGCCAGATGGGCGTGTCCTGGTGGCTGGGTCCTCTCAAAAGATGGCACTCACTTTCAAGAGAAAGCGCTTTGCCGGGCTTGGTGGCTCAGCCTGTCATCCCACGCTTTGGGAGGCCGAGGTGAGTGGATTGCCTGAGCCCGCGGGTTCGAGACCCGCCTGGGCAACTTGGCGAGACCTCATCTCTACAATAAATCAAAAATTAGCTGGGCGTGGTAGCGCGCGCCTGTAGTTCCGGGTACTTGGAAGGCTGAGGTGGAAGGATCGCCGGAGTCCAGCAGGGCGAGGCTGCGGTGGCCGGGAGCGGCCGACAGAGTGAGACTCCAACTCAAAAAAAAAAGAAAGAAAGAAAAGAAAAAAAAAGAGAAAGTGTTTTGCTAAGTGATGGTGGTGAGCAACAACATGGGAACGCCTGGGGAGTCATCGCTGGCTTATTTCTCTTCCTGAACAACGGACTCGGGAGGCGTGAACACAAGGATTTCCTTCTGTTTTCACCAGCTCCTAAGAAAAGGGGGTTGTCACAGAAAGAACACGTTTCAATTCAGGAAGGGTGAGAAGCCTTCCAGACCAAAGTGGGCAGGAGTTCATCCTGAATAGATGAGCCTTTCATAGCTCATCATGGAAGGGGCTGGCTGGGGGGAAGGAGGTGGAGGGCCTGGGAAGAATCTCCCACTCTCCTGGGAAGCTCTGCTTCCACCGAAGGCTCAGAATCACAAGTTCACCCGTGAAGTCTTCCATCCTGAGACCTGACATGCAGTCAGCGGGCAGTGACGGCCACACCATAAGCCTTGGCAAGATCGCCTATTTTTTCCTCTACAGTTTGAAGCTTGTGGTCCTCTTGATGAAGTCCTATGTGTGGCACTTCTTTTCGTTGTCTTAGGCTGGTGATGATCTTCGTGGTCCTTAATGAACCCCATGGAACGGCACTTGGCACCAGTCAGCATAAACGGGGTCTGAGGGCCGTCCTACCAGGCCTCCTTTCCCCTGCTTTCCCTGAATGAGCAACAGATTTGGAAGAGAATGAACGTTTCAGAGGCAGACACTTAGTGATGTTTGATGACATTTGATGAGAAGATGAAAAGTGCTAATCCCACCTCTGGCTTGATAGCAAAGGGAAAAATATGATAACCCAAGCCTGTGAACTTACTGGGAGGGAGGAAATAACAAGACAGTCACCCATTATGGAGCTCTAAGAGGACACACACCCGAGTTTGATGACTAAATAGAAAAGGTCTTGCAAGGACATCGTTAGAAAAATACTGGTTGTAAACCCTGATGGCAAACAAAACTGCCTCTGGTATCCAGCTCTCTGGGGTACATTTGTGTTGACTCATCCCTAAAATACGGAAGGAACAGGACCAGAATTCTGCTCATCCTTCCTGGGAAGCCCAGGAAGATGGAACAGGCTGGAGACTGCAGTGTATTTAATCTCAAAGGTCCTAAACATCGGTGTTTATGGTTGGAAGCTATACCCCATTCGGTGCTGGAGTCTGGAATCAATTAGGAGGCAGAAGAGTCAGGCAGACGGAGACATGGTTAGCCTGTCGGAAACCACAGTGCAGGCAGCAACAAGGGGTTTCTGCATTTTGGAGCCAGGATTACAAAGACCAGCTCGCAGGGTCTTTGTAATCCTGCGTCCGGCACTGCTTCCACGGAATGCCCACTTTCAGCACGAAAAGCAAAGTCAATGGATGTGAGGGGTTTGGATGTCATCCTCTCAAGCCTTGTGTTGAGATGCGTGTTGGAGGCAGGGCCTGGCGGGAGGAGCTTGGGTCTCAGGGCGGGTCCCTCGCAAGCGTCTTGAGGCTGTCGAGTGAGTTCTCACTGCGTTAGTTCATGTGAGGGCTGGTGTCTGGAAAGCCAGCACCACTGCCTCCCCTGCCTTGCTCTGGCCATGCACCACACCTCACCATATGACACACTTTGCCGTGTGGCATGCCTCATCATGTGACATGCTCTTGCCATGACACACACCCCGTCATGTGACATGCCTTGCCATGTGACACACCTTGCCATGCGACATGCTCTTGCCATGGGATGCACCTTGCCATGTGTCCACGTCTCGCCATGTGGCACACTTTGCCATGCGGCACGCATCATGTGATACGCCCTTGCCATGAGACACACCTCGTCATGTGACGTGCCTTGTCATGTGGCACTGCTTGCCATGTGACACACCTTGCCAGGTGGCACGCATCATGTGACATGCTCTCGTCATTGACATGCTCTCGCCATGTGATGCACCTTACTATGTGACACACCTCACTATGTGGCATGTCTCATCATGTGACATGTTCTTGCCATGAGACACAACCCCATCATGTGACATGCCTCGCCATGTGACACGCCTTACCATGCAATATGTTCTTGCCACGTGACGTACCTTGCCATTGACACATCTCGCCATGTGACACACCTTGCCATGTGGCACTCATCATGTGATATGCTCTTGCCATGAGACACGCTTCGTCATGTAACACACGTTGCCAAGTGACATTCCTTGCCATGTGACACACCTTGCCATGTGGCACGCTTCATCATGTGACATGCTCTCAGCATGTGATGCACCTTACCATGTGACACACCTCACCAGGTGGCATATCTCATCATGTGACACGCTCTTGCCATGAAACAAGCCCCATTATGCGACACACCTTGGTATGTGACATGTCTCGCCATGTGACACGCTCTCACCATGTGGCGCACCTTGCTATGTGACACACTTTGTTATGCAGTACGCCTCACCATGCAACATACTTCATCACGTGACATGCTCTCGCCATGTGACGTGCCTCGCCAGGCAGCACGCTTTGCCATGTGGCATGCTTCATCATGTGACGTACCTCGCCATGTGACACGCCTGCTCCCCTTCCCCTTCCGCCATGGTTGTAGCTTCCTGAGCTCCTGGCGGAAACAAAGGTCAGTGCCTCGCAGAACCGTGAGCCAAATAAGCCTCTCTTCTTGGTAACCACCAGCCTCGGTCTTCCTTGATGGCAACACAACGGACAGCCCCGGCCACATCCTGGTTCAGGAAAGCGGGCAGAGAGCTCCTGCTCTGTGCCCGTTCCCGCCTCCACCTCCCCCGACACATCCCTGCTTCCCCTGAAAGACACAAGAAAAGGGGGAGGGGGAGGAGGGTGACCCTCGAGCCCCTCCCCACGGAAACACGAAGCTGGGGTGAAGGTTCTCACCTGGACTGTCCCGGTCGGCTCAGGGCTCAGCTTTGCCCTGACGCTGCCCCAGGAGCCCGGTGACCCTCCTTAGGGGGTAACTGAATTCTAGCCATGGTGAGAACCAGCCCACCTTCTCAGGAGACAAGGTGCAGAATCGTTCCTGCCCCGTGGTCCCGGCTCCAGGCTCTCGTTCCACGGTTTCCGAGTCTACCGGCCCTGGAAGGGCTGAGGCCGGTCATCTCTCTCTGTCCGTTCACAGATTGCTTGTTTTGCTCTTGGAGTCCTGCAGAAAGCACTGAGCAAAACAGTCCGGGACGAAACACTGAGAACCAAAGAGCAGGCAGGGGAAAGGTCCAGCATGGAGACACAGAAGTCATCCTCAGAAGGAGGAAGGCACAGCCGTGGAGGAGACAGGGCGGACAGGACCGCACGGCCGGACTGTCGAGGACCCCGCCCGGGACAAGGGAGTCAGGGATGCAGGATGGCGGGATCCACAACAGAAGCGACTGGGAAGAGCGACCAACGCGCTGCGCTCAGCCAAGGGCACGCCATGAAGGAGCCACTCACGTGCTTGCCGGCGAGTCTGCAGAAAATGTTCTGTGCAACCCACTCTGGCTGAAAGTATCACAGTGAGGGTGACTCAGACGGAGTACCAGGCAGAGCGTGGGTTCTGGCAGAATTCCGCCTTGGCCTCAGACGTGGGGGTGTGGGCTCTGGCTGGCCTCAGCCTCCCTGTTCTGTTGGTGAGAAATGACCCCCGTGAGTGCACACAGAGGGCGCCCCCCAGCCCAGCTCCTTTGTGTTTGCCAGGCAGCAAATGTCACTGGATGGCATTTCCCTCTCTGAAGTCCGCCCTGGGACACGCTGCCCAGTCAAGTTTCCCTCCCCAGAGGTCGGGCTTGCCCTTCGGAGAACCTCACCAGAGCGTGGCGGGTGTGCAGCTCACAGCAAGCTGCAAATCCTGGAGGGTCGGAGGAAGGAAGCGGCTAAAAGCAGATGTTCTGGGCCCTCCTGAAACCCACTGATTCCATAGGACTAGACGGGATGGGGTTGAAGCCCACCCTTCCTGTGCCTGAAAGACCCCCCCTTGCAGATCCTGACCTGTACCGATTGCGAGAGTCCCAGCGTGGGCCACAGCTCTACAGATTAGGTTTCCTCGGAAGAGACTGATGACTGCTAAGCTGGAGATAAACACGAGAAGCGACTTGTGAAAAGCAAATAAATAAAACCATTATATTATTTTAAATACCAGGCTAAACCAGACGCCAAGAAATGTCTAGGAATTGGTCAACCACACAAAGCAGAACGGTAACAAAAGTAGCTTCCTTGGCACAGTAAGTTGCTTTCAAATTAGCTGCCTTTCATGAGTCTCCAACCTACACACCTGCGGTGAGTCGTCTCAGCCTAGCAAGGATTCGCCTTGGCTTCACGTGCAGCTCGGGCCCTTTATACGGTGGGAGGTTAATCTTGTCTGACAAAATTAGAGGTTGGATTTAGTAAGACGAAATATCAAGGCATCTGACACCTTGTTTACTTCGCGCTTATCTATGAATTATGTAAGACATTTAATTTCTCTGGGCCCTGATATGTCAAATGAGGCAGAAAGAGGACTTGACTAAGATACGAAACTACCCGCGAGATCAGCCCGTGTCAAATAATAACAACAAGCACGTCTGTAGTGGCACACACTTATGAATGTCAGGCATAGTCTAAATGATACAATGTAGCGATGGGTGTACATACAAATATATATGTGTTTAAATATATCGTCTCAACAGCCTATGAGCAAGATGCTATTATTATCATTCCCATTTTATCAATGAGGAATTCAGACATAAAGAAATTCAACGACTGGCCCAGGAGGCAAGTAGCACTCGTCCAATTGGCAAGTGTACAAAAAAGTCAAGATTTCGATTCTGAATGCTTGGGTGAGCACCTCTCTCAGAACCGATGACTGCATTTTTGTCACTGGTTCAACAGAACCTAGAATTGTTTTGTAAAGCCAGTCACATCAAATATATAAATATATCTATCCCTTTCAACATCTAAGTATACAAGGATGGTTATCAGATGTTTGGAATTCTAGTTAGCCTCACTGGGATATGTCATTGTCTAAAAAAGTACTTGGGGTGAACTGACTGACTAAATAGCAGAAGCCTCACCGTAGGACATGTCCCAGTCTAACTTGATGAGCATTTATGGAACAGGCTCCTGTGCCAGGCTCTGCCCCGGGGGGGAAGGATGGATCAGACGGAGGCCTGAGCCCCAAGGCCTCATACCCTCGAGGAGACACATAGTCATGCAGAGGTCTAAGTGGTGTGTTGACTATACCAAGTAATTGGGGGGGGATGCATTTTTCAATAGATCTATTTTGACAGTAATCTTTGAGTGTGGAAGACGTGTTTCTGAACTTATAAAATGCACTGCATACTAAAATCTAGTAAGGCTGTGGCCCCAACCTTTTTGGCATCAAGGACCAGTTTCACGGAAGACAAGTTTTCCGTGGATTGGCAGTGGGGTGTGCAATCAAACCTCACTGCTCATGTGAATCTGTATTTGCAGCTGCTTCCCAAAGCTAGCATCACCACCTCAGCTCCACATCAGACCGTCAGGCGTTAGATTCTCATAAGGAGCCATGACCTAGATCACTCACACATGTGCAGTTCGCAGTAGGGTTTGCACTCCTGTGAGAATCTAATGCCACTGCTGATCCGACAGGAGCTGGAGCTCAGACGGTGATGCAAGTGATACGCAGCAGGTGTCAGTACAGATGGAGCTTCACACTCTCTCTCCCACCACTCACCTGTGCAGCCTGGTTCCTCACAGGCCGTGGACCGGTCTGGAAGTTGGGACCCTTGTAGTAAGACAACGAACAGATATCCATTATCAGTCTGCTAACTGGATAATAATGATGCCATAACTAAAATAGAAAATACTGTTGTTGTGGAGATAATTAATTTAACTCTCAGATGTTAGGAGAATGACAGAGCATCCGATCAGCTCTGTAAGTTGTGCCTTATTATTCTTACTAGGAAAACTTCCAGCAGGAGAGGAAGGCGTCCTCTTTGTTTGATGTTTTTCTTGGCTTACTTGTCCATAATGTACATGTTCCATGCACTGCATGCTCCTAGGCAAAGCTGGTGTGTGGAAACTCTGTTCTAGGAGCTGAAGAGGGACATTAATACACATCCAGCAAGCTGGTATTCGACAATTCATAATATAGCTAAGAAGTGCCGTGATGAATAACCAGAGGCTTTGTGAAATCAGATGAAACATAGACCACAGTCAGTAAGAAATATGTGGAGAACACGGGGCCAAAGTTAGCACAAGGAGAGTTAGTACATGGAGAATCCGCACAAAGGAGAGTTGGTACATGAAGAATCAGTGAGTACATGGGAGTCAGCTCATGGAGAGTTAGTGCATGGGGCAGTTATTGCTGGAGAGTTAATGTATGGAGAGCGAATGCAGGGAGCGTTAGTAAGCACACGGGGGAGTTAGCACACAGGAGAGTTAGTGCAAAAGGGTTAATGCACGGAGGGATTAGCTGGCGCCTGGGTGAGTTAGCACAGGTGAGTTAGTTGGTGCACAGGTAAGCTAGCACACAGGGAAGTCTGTGCATAAGAAAACATTAGAAGAGAAAGGCATTGCCCATAGAGTAAACACAGAGCAGAAACGACTCAGTGCCCAAAACTTAAAGTGTCTCTTTCCTTTTCCTCTTTTATCAGAATTCACAGTCTTGGTCTCACAGCTGCCTCAGCCTTGTGGGAGCTGAGTTTAAGCTTGATGGCAAGCCTACTTTCTAGAGCAATCAGTCAAACCAACGAACTATTGCAGTACGCCTGCGGTGTTACACTACAGGCTCTGATCGCGTCTGCAGTAATGTGAGAGTCTTGCAGTTAAGTGGATTCAGGATAGAGGTCCTCAAACACAAGGCATCTCGGAAAATTCCATTGAAAAGGTCAATTGATGCAGAGGACCATAAAAATGATATACTTAACACCAATATTTTAGTCTAACCAAATTTTTATGTAAAGCCACAGCTCTTCTTTAAGTGTGGTTCTGCTGAATGGAGTTTCTTGATATTCCTTTTTTCCGAATTTTTAAAATCTTCTCGTATCCTCTGGTCTCCTTTTAACAGCAATTTTGAAATGACACACCTTTATTTAGCTTTTCGAAAGCACTTTAATTTTTATAGAAATTATAACTCTTGCCTGCTCTCTAATTTCATGAGTTTCACATGACATTTAATTAAATTACATCCAGTTTGGGAAAGAATACAGCTGATCCTTGGAAGTGAACAAGGAGCCAGTGGCCAGAGGCCGTGAAAGTCCCAGGAGCCTGGGGGGCTGTGGGGCGGGGGTGTGCCACGACAGGACTGCAGCCAGGAAGCACATCTTCCTTCCTCCGCAAGAAAAACCATCAGTGACTTTACTCCAAGTGACAACTTTGCGTTGGAAGTCGACCATTATAAGACATCCAATATTCTGCTGAAACGTCCGTGCCTTGGAGAACCCTTGTGCCTTCCCTGCCCTCATTTCACTTTCACACCAACATCCGTGAACCTCCTTGCCTCTCTTCAGGGCACAGCCCACGTCTCTCTCACGTGTGTACTTGCTGTGTGTGTGTGTGTGTCTTCATGTGTGTCAAGCTGACCGAGCAGATGCGCTTCCTAGACCTTCTGTCCACAGCAGACGCCGACTGAACATATAAAAGCTCAGGATGAGCATCCCACGAGCACAGCTGCTCTCCTGCCAGGACTCCAGATGGAACAAACTTTCTTGATAAGTTATGGTGATGATGTGTATACGAATCTGGTTACTTGTTGCCAGTGACACGTTTAATCTCTTGAGGACATCTCCTCCATCCAGAGTTCTCCTGAGGGGAAGGCAGAGGCTCTGGGTGGGCCTCGACGGACCTGGCAGCCTCAGTGAGGTTGCAGAGACACCCCTTTGTGATGTGAGAAGGTGATGGGAGGGAGTCAGACTCTGCCGTCCAGTCCATGGAGGAAAAGGAACCCACCCGTGGAGGGGGCTCAGCCGCATTCTGCTCACTCACTTCGGGAGAGCTCGAGAGCCTTTGGGGAAGCCCGCCCCACATTCCGGGCAAAGCTGTCCCTTTCTTGCAATGTCTGCATGATGTGTTTGAGGTTGTCTTCTCGGAAGAGTGCCATATGCAAATACATGCTTCTGTTGACAACTCACAGGCCTTTTCCACAAGAGCAAAGAAATGAAACCTTGGCTTGGAATCGGAACTGCCCTCTGGCCTTCCCCTGGTGCAGAGCCTGGTCTCCCCAAAGGAGGGATCCTTCTCTCCTTTGGCTGAGCGAGGATGCACAGGCCAGGCCTTCTGGGAATTGGCCCTCAGTACGTCCCCTCTGAGGGGCTGAGCGGGCCAGCCATAAGTTCATGTCCTAGTTCCTAGGACCTGCGGATATGCCCCTGTTTGGAAAAAGAATCTTTGCAGATGTAATTAAGTGAAGGATCTTGAGAGGCAGAGACTGTCCCGGACTACTCGGTAGGCCCTAAATCTGATGACAGGGTCTTTGCAAGAGACACCCAGAGGAGAAGACAGATACACACCAGGAGGAGCCACGTAAATACAGAGGCTGAGCTTGGGGTGAGGCAGCCGCCAGGCCAGAAACGCAGCAGCCCCAGAGCCGGAAGAGGTGCAGATGGCTCTCTGCGCACGTTGGAGGAGCATGGCTGGCCAGCACCTTGATCACAGAGAACTCACTCTATTGCTCTAAGCCACCAGGGTGGAGCAGTCTGTTACTGCAGCTGCAGGAAACAATCCTGCGACTGCACGCCCGCCTTCTCCTGCGGCCTTTTCCCCTTCTCTGCACCGTCTGTGAATCGCGCACGGAGGGATTTGAAAGGAGCTTGGCACCATGGAAACAGCAGCAATACTTTAAATCTATTTTTTTAAAGATTGCTTTTTCTCAAACAAATTAAGCTCATTAAGATGAGGTGGACGTCCCAGCTTTGTATGAAAGGGAAGACAAGCTTCCTGCCTTCAACTTGCCAGCCCCTTCAAGTCACCCGTTTCCTCCTTGACCTGTGGGACTCAGCGCCGGAGCAGACGTGGCATGGCTGGAGAGCAGCCAGTGCAGCCCTGTGACATCAGCTGCTGCCCAGTCCTGGCCGTCAGTGCTGCTGCCTCGACTGCACACCCGGCCTGTCTGGCTGCCTACACTTCTCCAAATGCTAACCCGATGGTCCTCAAGAGATTTCTTAACCTGTGTCTTCACGTGGCAGGGCACAGATGGAAAAATAGAGAGCGCCATGCACGCTTGACGCTATTCTCTCTCCCCTTGCCCCAGCCCATGTCTGCTCTGGGCTGTGGGGCGGTGCCCTGCTAAGGCCGGGCCACCTCTCTTTTCCTAATGAAATCCCGGGGCCCTGTCTCTTTCACTCATTCCAACAGTGCTCTTCCATGGAGAACCTACAGGGCCAGGCTGGAATGACCGAGGGTGTCCGTGCCCCTACAGGCCATAATACACATGCACACACAAATGCAATGCACACATCCCGAGGCTCCAGACATGTCTCCCGTGGGCGGCGTTCTCTCTTCCTCTCTGCGTGCCTGCTGTCCCCTCACTCCCTCACTTATCTGCAGGCACGTCAGCTCCTTGGCATCTAAGTGGCACCAGCATTGCCGCAGCTCTCATGGGCACATGCTTCCGCCCTCTCGCCATCCTCCCGTGTGGCCAGATGCAGCTCTCCAAGGACCCTGGCCTGCCGCCCACGGCACCAGCCTGCCCCCCACTTCCCACCCTGGCCAGAGCCCAAGGCGGCCGTTTGCTGTGCACTGCAATAGAGCCTGCGGCTGTAATCCTGCGCCCTTGCTGTGTGCAAGGTCAGTGTTTGTGGACCCTCAGCACTAACACTGGCCTGTCCCACAGCAAGATCGGGAAGAAACAAAGAAAGGAAAGTTGCAAAATAAAGAACAACAGGAAGTCTGGACAAGGCGCACACACACAGAAACTGGCTTCTATTATTATATGGACAAACAAAAACCAGAAGGAAGACTGCAGCCAGTGGGGAGAGATTTAAAAACTGAGCTGCAGGGGAACCAGCGCCGCAGCCTTCCAGACCTGGGCTACAGGTCGACCCAGGAAGAATCCCAATGTCCAGGAAGCAAGAGACCATTAGACCTGTCCTGCATCCACAGCCACGCTCATACATACACTCACCCCTTCTCAGTTGCCTTCCCCCAAAACCATGTCTGCGCCGACCATGCTGGGCTGAACACCCAGATCGTGTTGAAACGCACCTGAAAGGAATTCTCAGGGTTTAGGGTGCAGTACGGCATGCTCAGTTCCCGGGCACACTCTGATTCCAGAAGGAGCCACGTTGGCACTGAAATTAAGAAGAGAGCCACGCAACTGAAATCTAGCTGTTGTCATAAGGATGCTTAGCGTCCTGCAATGCAGACATGTGCTTCCCGGAAAAGCTTCCCACGTGTGTTGCACTGGGAACGTCAAGTGAGCACCTTCGCTGCACAGGGAGGGGATCGCTTCCAAGCAGGGAGCCGGCCCCGGTGAAATCCAGTGACGGACTGCACTCGCGGGGCCGTCGAGGGGAGGAAACAGCATCTCCCCCGCTGAAGGACCTCACACGAGTGTCCTTAGAGGAGAGGGAATGGCGTCATCTAGCTGGGGGACCTCACGTGTATGAATGTCTGTCGAAGAGTGTGAATGGCATTCTTCTGGCTGAGGGACATCTCGTGAGTGGCCGCTGAGGGGAGGGAGCGGCATCTCCTGGGTCTGGCAGCCGGCCTGCTCACGAGCAGGAGGCCATCGAGGTCGCGAGACAGACCTGTGTCTGTGGCCCAGACAGACCTCCGCAAGGGATGAGCACACAGCATATAAAGGTCTGCCTCTCTTCTGTTTCTGCCTCTGAGTGATCAAGCCACCACCATGTTGTACCTTTCGGTGGGACTCACATTCACCACCAGATTTTCTGCCACGATGATAAAACGCCTGTCGGCCGACCATCCAGTATCCCAGGGGTCACGGGAGCCTCTTCTCCGAGGCTATGGCTGTGGGATTCCTTTGGCTCTCGGAGACTTCCTGAGGCCTTTAGAAATGCTTGGGGAAATTGCAGGGTGGGAGACGGCCCAGGAGCGGGCTCCGCCAAGGTCTGGCCCACCCCAGGGTGTCGGAGCAGAGGACAGCCCTTCCGGAAAGGCACGGCATCGCAGTGCCTGCCCAGGGAGAGGCGCACACCCATCCTGTGGTGTGCGTGTGTCCCCTGCCAGGTGAGTCAGCGCCCGTGTTAGCATCGTGTCGCCAACCTGAGTGCCTCTGTCCCACAGGGTCGCGGGCCCTCCTGCCTGGCACTCGCCAGCTCGCCTCTCGGTGGTTCATATTTTCCTCTCCAGGTTACTCATTTCTGACAATCACTGGTGCTCTAAGTTGAGCGTCTCACTCCTAGAGAATGGCTTCCTCCCACACACAACTCTTCTGAGTGACCTCGGGACACCACTGGAGCTGCAGAAGCCAGTGCTTCCCCTCCCAGGAGAGGCGGTGGGCAGCAGGGCGGCTTCTGGGCCGGCGCAGTGGGCCAGCCAAAGGCTGTGTGCCGAGCTCCCGGGAGGGGATGTGGGCTGAACACACACAGAGGACAGCCGATCGGCGGGAAGACACTCGGACTGGGCTGCTTTAAGGGGCTGGATACAGTCATGAACGGGAGACTCTGGGGGATCTTCAAAGTCTGCGTCCACACGCAGCAGGAATGGCTGAGGACATTTAGCTTGGGGTATTTTGGGGGAAGGTGTCATGGCGTCTCTCTTCGGTATTTGTTTCCCTTCCTTGCCAAACACACCTTCACTTTATTGACCGTGACATTAATGCCCCTCCATGTGCAATCAGAAACCTTACTCCTAACAGAGAAATAAAACGCGTCTTCTCTCCTTATGCCGTGGTTTTGATTCCCTGTTGCACTCATATCGCTTCTTAGCCATTGAATCTCATGGCCTCCCATCACTCTGCCTATTCCTGTCTCCGTCAGTGCCGCTCGCCGCCGCGCACACCCACACCCTTCCCGGCTCGCCTGCTTCTCCTGCCCCACCTCCTCCCCCTCCCCCCTCGAGCTCGGGTCACCACGCTGGTCTTCTGACATTCTGCCTGGACACACGACTATGGCCCCGTTGAACCCCGCGTTTCCAGTGACATAGCTCCCCTCCATCAGCCCCGCCATCTCTGGCTCACACCCCCCCACGAGGGCGGATCTTGTTCCCCACAAGCACCTCAGAAACCTTTAACCGCCGTGAACTCCGCACGGTTGCATGAGCTTTCATCTCTTTGTGAAGTCTGTTTTCTAATAGGCTTCGTTCTTTTCGCTCAAGTCTCCAGTTTTCTTCTTTCATAGTCGTTTCTCATAACTCCCCTCGTGGTGCCTCTTTTAATCATGGAAACGCACCTTGGTTTAAATGACCTGAAGACAAATACTGAGAACGCATACGTAAACAGTCTGAACCAGATTTCTTAACGGCTTGAGTGAGAATAGAGGGCCAGGAAGACGCACTGTCACCAGCCAGACTTAATACATGGCAGGCTTTGGCATCCACATTCTACGGCCCTTCCCCATGGGTCTCTCTCAGGGTTGGGAACAGGTGAGCTATCTGAGTGCATTTTCCCTTTGGCCAAGTGTTACTTTTCATTTGCAGAAGCCAGGCCCTTCAAACACGGATCAGCCATTTGTAAGTCAGAAGTCGCCCTGACAAAGAAAGCTCAAGGACCTTTCAAGGGCACAGTTTTCAAATCACTTCTATGATTAACACTCCGGATAACCCATGGGCGCTCGATGAAGGTGCTAATACAACCATCAGGTCACAAGCAAAAACGAATTTGTTGGTTAAGGAAATTGTGAGCATGATAGATTGCCGTGGCTTCCTAAGACCATTGGCCACCCTTTTCTGCGTTGAAGAACACCCCAATTCATGCCCAAACACAGCACAGTGATTAGGGCTGAAATCTCTCCCAAGTCCAGCCCACCCGTCTTTCTTCATGTAAGTGGTTGGCAGACCTTCTGTCTGTCTCTTGTGTGGAAGAATCCCAGAGCAGGATGCAGCCTCTTCGCAGGAAACAGGTATTCCCGCTCCTGGTCCTGATTGTTCATAAGTCGGCAATCAAGTCCCTCCTGGTCTCTGGCTAAGGATGCTCCAGGCCAGCCCTTGGCCTTCCTCTTCTTGTGAGTCTTTACGTGTGTGTGCACCACGCACTTTCTGAGGCTCAAAGAGCCTGGCCCACTCCGGCACTCCATCACGCTCCATCACGGTAGACTTAACTGGGATTTCACCAGTGGCTGCCACCGTGTGCATGGAATAGAAGGATCATTGGAAATTTGCATAAACTGTGTGAAAACCTGCTTGCATTTGCCTCAATTACGATCTCTAATCCAATGCACTTTTAAAACAGAAATTAAATTCTGCTTGTCTCCTGGGGTGCTACCTGCCTGAGAGGGCTTGTCAACTTAAATGGCAGGGAGACGGTACAGACAATACAAGAAGGGGCAGACAGGCCAGGAGCCGGGATGAGTGGAGACCGTGGTGGCCGAGGCAGGGGCCTTAGCGATAACTACTGAGCCAAAGAAAATACATCTCCGAGTCACGGGCTGCTGGAGGGCCCCAACCTGCAGTCCTCACTGCTACCTGGGCGAAAGGCACCCCGAATCCCCACAGATCCAGAGACCCACTTGTGCAGGGGTGGTTCTCTATCCCTGGCACCCAGCTCTCCCTCGTGCTGTCACCCATGTCAGCTACCAGGCCAAGGCACTAGATTTCCACGGGTCCAAAGAAGCAGGTGGCCTTGGAACCTGATTTGGGTGGAGGCAGAGCTGAGTGGAAAGCTCTAAGAGGATCCCATGGGCAGGATCAAATGCAGGACACCCAGCTGCATGGGAATTTCAGGTCAGCGACACATGATTTCTAGCGTAAGTCTGTGCCGAGTGGTACACGGGCTATGCGGTTTGTCCAAAATTCAAGTTGGAGTGGACAGCCTGTCTGTTTATGAGCTAGATCCGGCAGCCCCACCCGAGACTGGCTCCTCTCTTTGGAGGAGCCCTCAGTCCCAGGCCCTTTTGTTTTCTGGGAAAGGAAGGGGTGGCAGAGCAGTGGAAGGGGTTAATACTTGGGTTCGGATCCCAGCACCACAGCCTCATGGAGACGTGCTGAATTCCTACATGTCCAGACCAGTTTCCCAATCTGTGGGAGGAGGCTGAGGGTAAGCATCTTGTCGCATGCAGCAGTTGTGAAGAAGAAATAGGACAACCCACACTGAAGTGTGAAAGCCCGTGCTCAGTATACCGTAGGTGCTCCATAAATGCTATCTACAATTATTAAGCCTCAGGTATCCCCGCAGGCTGCCCTGCCTGGTGCAGAAGGCAATCTACCTGCTAACTGAGGCAGCTTCCTATCCAACATTTGAAGTCATTTGACCATCTTGGCAGCATTTATTTATCAGTTCTCATGTGCCTCCTCTGCTGGGGGAAAATATCATTTTAAATTCAAATTTGAAATAATAGGGTTTTTAAATGTAACTACAGGGCTCCGGAAAAGTCTAAGGAAGATTGCACTAAGCTTGCAGCCTCGACTGTCCATTCTTCATTGGTGTCCTGGCCCTGCTGGTTTCTTTCATCTTCCCGTGTCTTCTTTATCCCGTAAGAGCAGCAGGTCATCGCTGGTTTTACCCTCAGACAGAGGTGGAGCTTCCCCCTTGGAAAGGATGCACTCGCCCTCCAGGCGGCAGTCCCCATGCTTACCCACCTGCCCTGCGCCCCCACCGCCCCACCCGGGTGCTCTGCTGCGGCTTGGGAATGCCTGCTCCCCGCTTAATAATCTGGCAATGCAGACAGAACGGTTAAGAGCCGGCTCGGGGCCCCCAGGAAGCCAGCCGGAGAGCTGGAATGAGCCTGGCCGCGTCTTGGCGCCTGCCCAGGGCTCTGCCCAACAGACCATGGTGGAAACCCGGGCCTGCGAAGAGGGCCCGCGGTTGCTAGGGCACAGGATGGAGCCAGCGCTGGGAACTTTTAGGATGCACCCCATGGCGATTAATCTGTTTGAAGGTCTGGGCTCTGAACCTTGGATTCCAGGTCTGCATTCCTTCATAAAACCTCGTGTTTTGAAAGCCACCGTCAGTGACCCTGTGGATTTAACGAGATGCAGTCTTGCAAAGCCAAGTCATAAAGGAAAGCCGCTGAGTGACTGGAGTCTGCCACCAGCCGCCTCATGCCCCCGGCTGCCAGCGTGGGGCCGGGAGGGAGACGCCCACACCAAGTCAGTCCTCGCCGCTGGGCTCCCGGTGTGGCCACGGGCTTCCCTGGAGGCGCGGCTGTCATCTCAGATGCCCCCGTCAGGAGGGCGCAGGCGGCAACGAAAAGGTCAGTGCTAGCTCACACAGCGGTGCTGGGGGCCACACGGAGTCGCGTGTCCACGCTTGGCGGGGCAGGTCTTAACAGGCAGGACGAGGCCCATGTCTCTAAACTGATCAGATGAACTCTGCTCGCATCTTGCTTTCAATGTCTTCAAAGTCTTCATCCACCTCAATGAGCAAGCCGAGGGAGAGGTAACGCCACCGGCCACCACCTGGAAGGAAAGGGTGCCTCTCTCTCTCTCTCATTCTCTCTCATTAACAGTTTTTATGAGAACTCTAGAAAACCAAGAACAAATGTTCAGTGATTCTGACTTACGAGGAAAATGGTCTCCACGCGCCGAAGGACCTTCAGAAAGGCACCTCTCGTGAAGGTTTACTGGACTCATCCTTCCTTAGCAAGTTCCCTGGGTGTTCAGCCTTATTTCCAGACCTGCCTCACACCAGCCATGTGCTGGTGTCTGACAGACCATGACCCAGGGACGTCGGAGCCTGGACTGTAGACGTCAGTGCGGCCCACCCACATCAGGGTCGGTGCTTCATCATGGGAGACAACCTGCCTCCATGGAAGGAAGGCCAGCAGTGGACACGTGGCTTTCACCGGCCGAGCCTGCATTTCCTCACCCCCCAAAGACGACGCCCCCATCCTCCTTCCAGCTGCCACTTCTCCCCCGTTCTCAGTCCCTGTGTTGGGATGGGCTGATCCTACCTGCACCGGGCACACGACCCGGGCTTAGGCAGTCCCTGTTCCCTTCCCTCTGGCTGGATTGACTGACTCCATCTCACGCAGTCCACAAGGAAGTGGGACTTTCTCTCCAGAGGGCTTGAGGGCCAGCAGGTCCCATGTGGGGCACCCGAGGGAGGAGGAAGAAAGGCAGAGAACACTGAGAGCCTGGTTTCCACGGATACGGCGCTCACGCATGACCAAGTCCGCGGCACATCAGCCATGCCCCGGTGCTCCCAGGAGCGAGAGCCGCGGTGCTCAGCCTTTTGTTTAAGCCACTTTGGACTGGGTTATCACCACTTGCAATGGAAAGATTGCTGATAGTGGCGGAGACGGTTTGCTTTACTGAGGATGCCTGGTGCACACTCTGTAATGAGCATTCTGTGTACAGGTTCCACCACACTCATGTGGGGGGCATCCACCACGAATGTCGCCATCTCTCCAAGGTGTGGGCCACAGCCCCTCCCCCTCGCCCCCTTGACCAAGACACAGAAGCAAAGCATTTCTGCCCACTCCACACCCGCTTCCCTGTCTCCCCTGGCCTCGGACAGCCCCACCAGGGAGCTGGAATTGAGTGTGTGTGAATGTTCATTGTGGAGGAGGGGGGTTTGTTTATGTATGTATTTATCCTCAGTGTTTTGGGCTTATTTTTAATGTAAGTCAGGGATCAGGAAGGGACGGCCTGCAGGCTGAATCCATCCTCCTGCCTGTTGTTGTGAATAAAGCTTTATTGAAACAAGCCACGTTCACTTATTGACACGTTGTCATGTCGGCATTCACACGGCCTGGGCAGACTTGAGGACAGGCAAGGCAATACCATTATAATTGTGCTTTGCTTTTTAAACATTTTATTTTGGATCCAGGGGGTGCGTGTGCATGTTTGTTCCATTGGGGCATTGTGTGATGCTGACTGTAAACATCAATGCAGCCCACCCACCTCAGGGTCGGTGCTTAATCATGGGAGACAACCTGGGCTCCACAGAAGAAAGGCCAGCTGTGGACACACGACTTTCACCTGCCGAGTCTGCATTTCGTCACCCCCCAAGGATGACCCTCCCATCCTCCTTCCAGCTGCCACTTCTCCCCCATTCTCAGTCCCTGTGTGGGGATGGGCTGATCCCACCTGCACCGGGCGCATGACCCGAGCTTAGGCAGTCACTGTTCCCTTCCCTCTGGCTGGATTAACTGGCTCCATCTCATGCCTGATACCAGCTCAGGCCAACAAGGGGCAGTCCACAAGGAAGTGGGACTTTCTCTCCACAGGGCTTGAGGGCCAGCAGAGGCTGGGGCTTCAGCCAAGCCTGTCACCCAGGTGGTGAGTGTCGTTCCCAATTGATAGACTGTCAACCTTTTCTTCTCACCCTTCCTCCCCCATTTAGGAGTTCCCAGAGTCTGCTTTCCCATCCTTATGTCTGTGCGTACCTGGTGTTCAGTGCCCAGTTATACGTGAGAACGTCGGTATTCAACTATCTGTCTCTGTGATAACTCACTTAGCTGGTGTCCAGCCGCACTCAAGCTGCTGCAGAGGTCAAGCATCCGTTCCTGCTTACGTCTGCGTCGTGTTCCATGGCATGCACGCACCACGTCCTCTCTGTCCTGGCTGGTGCCACGTCTGTGCTGTTGGTGCTTCACTACATTGTGCTTTGCAGACACTGTGCTTTCACACATTGAAGGTCTGTGGCAACCCCACGCCAGGCACGACTACCAGGGCCGTGTTTCCAACCACACGTGCTCACTGCCTGTCTCCGTCACATTTTGGTAAGTGCTGCGATATTTCACACTTTTTCTCTATGATTATCTCTCTATGGTGATCTGTGATCAGTGATCTTTGATGTTATCAGTGTAATTGTTTTGGGCCCCATGAACTATCTGTGCCTGTGTGTGCGTAAAACAGCAAACTTAACCATGAACATGGAAGGTGTTCTGACTGCTCCCCAACCAGTTATCCCTCTATATCTCTCCCCTTCCTCAAGGTCCCCTAGTCCCTGAGACACAGCAGTGTTGAGATTAGGCCAACGAATAACCCTACAAAGGCCTCAAAGTGTTTAAATGAAAGAAAGAGTTCACGTCTCTCACTTTAAATCAGAAGTGGAGACAGGCTGAAAGCAAGGCCCCCTTGTGCCAGTTAGCCGAGTCACGAAGGCTAAGGGAAGGCACTTGAGGGAAACTGAAAGTTCTTCTCCAGCGAACACATGAGTGATAAGAAAGCAAAACAACCTTATTGCCGATATGAAGGGAGTGTGAGCGCCCTGGATAGATCAAACCCGACACGGCATTCCCTGAAGCCAAAGCCTCGTCTGAAGAGGGCCCTGACGCCCGTCGATCCATGAAGGCTGAGAGACGGGAGGAGGTGGCAGAAGGGAAGCTGAGGCTGGCAGAGGTCGGGTCATGAAGTTCAAGGACAGAAGCCGTCTCCGTTACCCCCAAGTGCAGGTGAGGCAGCCAGCGTGGCTGGAGAAGCTGCCGTGAGTTCTTCAGAAGATCCAGCTGAGGCCACTGAGAAAGGGGACACACTGACAACAGGCTCCAACGCAAATGACGCAGCCTTCTGTGGGGGCAGGTGCCCTCCAGGGCGTCCACGGCTGAAAAGGAGAAGTCGGCGTCTGGATTCAAATCTTCCGAGGACAGAACTCTCTTGGGAAGGGCCGGCGTAGCTGGTGACTTTATGTTGACAACAGTGTTCATCACTGTTCCCAAAGCCCTAGGCCCTTAAGGACTATGCCTGTCTACTCTGCCTGTGCTCTCCTCTTTCTCTCTCTCTCTCTCTGTCTCTCTCTCTCTCTCCCCCCTTTCTCTCCCTCTCCCTCTTTTCATCTTCATCTGCCTCCCCTCTCTCTTCTCTCCCTGTCTCATCCTTTGCCTTTTTCCTCTTTCCTCTCTCTTCTGTCCTCTCTCTTCCTCCCTCCCTGATGTGCACAGGAAGATCCAGCTCTGGTGAAGGAGGAGGGGAAGCCAGGGATCCAGAGGAATTAACAGGAAAAGAGGGAAAAAAAACAGCCTCCCTCCTTCTCCTCGCTTCTGGCCTTTTTCTGTCAGGCGTGCCCAGACACCGCTGCCACCATCAAGTCTGCTTTTTTGAAGAGAAGAGGGAAAGGGGGGACAAGGAGAAGGATGGTAGGAAGCTAACGGGCCCTGTTGGGGAACCTTTAAAGTGAATCTGGCACAGAGTGTATTGGGATTGGAGCATCCTCTATGGATGAGCCACATTCTATTTTTCAAGCTGTAATCTTATGAAACCCAAGTCATGTAAAATGTTTTCTGACCATTTACAACTGATTTGCACGAAGCATCATCCCTTTTCTGGAGGGAGGTGTCAAACAGAAGACAGTCTCTCTTTGAGGCTTTAAGCACCGTGGAATCATCAGCAGTGATTTGACGCTTCATTCCAAATCCTTCCTCCACAAAGGCAAAGTAGGCTTTGGTGTTTTAAGTCAGCCAAGTCTTTTTAATTAAGGGAAGAGAGTCTGGTTTCATACCCATTCCCAATCCTGCATTTCTTCGTGCAGCTTACTTGTTTACAAACATCACTGTGACCATGTGTTCTGCTCCGCTGGGGAGGCGACGTGGCTGTCATCTGCTCAGTCTCTCCAGAACTCACTGTTTTGATGAAATAGGACATTCCGCATTTATGAGCATCAAAAGGGACTTCAGCAAGGACTCAAAAGTAGACACACCAGCTGTGTGCTCCAGGCGCTGGGAACGCACAGGCCTGCCTCGCCATCCCCCGACTCTGACCATCCTTGCTAAGCCAGACAAAGCACTTCAGTATCAGAATTTCTTGTTTTCCAATGTGTAGGAAGCAGCTCTTGTGGGCTTCCAGGTCAGCCAAGGGAGGAAGGGCTGTCTGGTTGGAGAACGTGCTGGCAGACTGTTTCCAGCGGGGGAATGCCCGGAAGTGGGTGGGGAACACGCCCATGCTGGCCAGCCTGGCTGCCCCCTCCCACACGATCGCTGTGGGTCAGGCCCCAGGCAGCGTGGCGTGGAGCCTGGTGGTTCCTTCCACCCAAGTCCCACCACCAGTGCATACGTCCATCATGTAGAAGTGAACGACTCAGTCCAAGAACATGGAGCTCCAAGAAGTTCAGTCAGAAGAGAAGCCAGGTACAAGAGGAAGCTTTGCTCTGAGGCTTTGTGTGGACCACAGAGTGGATCCAGGGACACACAGCACAGCTCGTGGACTGTGCCACGTGCTGGTCCTGCCCGTCGAAGCTGCCACTTGGTTGTGGCTTGTGCAACGAGTGTGGCTAGAGGGTATGGCCTGTGCCTCTGCGAGGGCATGGCCTGGACACCTTCTCATGGCAGCAGATGCGTCACGGCTCATCTCATGTCACCCTTGGTTGGGCCACCATCTCAGCCAGCCCGGGCCACCGTGACAAGACGCCGCAGGCATGGCTTAAGCCACAGAATCATGTTCTCCGCAGCTCTGGGAAGATCAGGGTGCCAGCCCACTCAGGCTCCTGGCTGTCAGGGCCGCCCCTGGCCGACTGCCCTCCTCCCCGCTGGGTCCTCAGCAGTGACAGAGGGATAGCTCTGGTGCTGTCTTCACCTTCTCACAGTGACAGAGCCACCTCGTGACCTCATTTAGCCCAAGTATCTCCTTGGGGGTCAGGGTTTTGACCCGGGACTTTGCAGGGGACGCAAACATTCAGCCCGCAACAGTCTCAGACCCAGGTAGTTGATGGGACCCTATTCCGGGTGCTTCTGAGAAAGCTTTGTTGTTAGTTTTGAAGTGGTTAACACTGAAAGTGCGGGACACTGAGTACAGCAGCTGGCCCTGTATAATGTGGGGGGCGGGGTTTGTCATCCCCTGGGCTGAAGTCCTGAGCAGGACAAAGACAACCGCCCGGAAGCAGGAGGGAATCCCGCCTGTGGACGGGTGGCCTTGCCTCATCGCAGCTCCTCCCTGGGCCTCCCTCCCGCCTGCCAGCTAGCCCCAGTTGTTGGACTTAAGCCTCTAAAATTGCAGGAGCCAGTTAAAGAGTCTCTCTCTCACATACCACCACACACACACACACACACACACATACACACACTCGTATACTCATACACACGCTCATACGTAACCTCATACCCATAATCACTCATACCCACACAGTCATACACAAACACTCACACACACGCTCACTCCTATACACACACACATATACATACACACACACACAAGCGCACTCACTCATACACACACACTCACACACAAATGCAATCACATACACACTCACTCATACACACACTCATGCACACACACTCATATGCTCATACACACTCACTCATACACATGTTAACTAACTCATACACATGTTGACTCATACACACACTCATACACATACACTCATATACACAAACACTCCTAGACACACAAACACACACACACACTGATACCCATACACACACTAATACATTCACTCATACACACACTCACTCATACATACATTCATACACACACGAACACTCATATACTCACACACACATTCACGCACAAGCACTCGCGCATACATGCTCACACACACACTTGTACACCCTCACTCACACACACACCCAGCTGCTTCTGTTTCTCTCCAGAACCCTGGCAGCATACCCCAGGCCCTTCTCCCAGCTTCAAGGTCTCCCTTGACATTCACCTGGGAAGATGACCAGACTGCGAATAAGAAGCTTCTCAGCTGGCTGAAACACATGGCTGACGGACACTGATGAACAAAAGGGCGTCCGTGTAGAAGGCGTCCACACGGCATGCTGTGGGCCGCACACTCGGCTCTGTGCTGTCCACCCTGCCTGTGGCTGATGACGGAGGACCACGCAAAGCCTGTCTGGGAGGAGATGAAGGCAGAGGGATCATGGGCAAGATGGGCGACAGATCACGATTCTGACAGGCCGGGTGGCTGCGCTGGTGCCAGCAGGAAAAACGAGGGCAAAGCCTCCGTGAGACTCAAGCTGAGCGTCGCCAGGATGGAAGTGACAGACACAGGAACACCATGACGGGGGAGTGGGAGGGCTGGTTCACCCTCTGGGGAATGGGACACGTGGGGCCCAGTCCCCACCCCTGCACGTATGTCCTTGCAACAAATGTGCATGTGGACCCCTGGATCTAAAATTTAAATAATGTTTAAATCGGGGGGCACAGCACAGCTGTACATATATTCTAAAAGTTGCAGTAGAATTTTGTTCTTCTCAAGTTCAAAGTGAGCCAGTGGTGTCCCAAAGCACCTCTAAAATCTTCATGGAATTGAAGAGAAAGATGAAGATACACTGCATTCGAGGTCCCAGTCCTTCTAAAACATCAGGAAAATCAGAAGGTCCAAACGGGTCCACATCTCAGAAGGGACGCAGAACTGTGACGCTCCAATGTCCCTCATCTTACCCTCTGTGCATGCCAGCCTCCCCTGCCCGGCCTCCCATGCCTGGAGACAGGAGACAGGTTTAGAAACTACTTTAAATGAAGAGCCCTGAGGAGCTGAGGGTTATGCGACAAGGGGAAAATGCCCAGAGGAGGACACGGAGGGGGTCTTGCTGTACTGAAAGGAGCCATCTTGTCTTCATTCACTCCCAAAGAGCAGAACCAACATCCAGGCCTAGACGTCCCAGGTCAGCAGAGGGAAGGCTTCTGAGGATGGGACCCAGCAGTGACAAGCCCGGATACTCATAAAGAGAGGGCACATCCTCTGGCTGAAAGGATCAAGTCAGGGCCATGGTCACTTCACCCGGTGTCCCTCCAGAATGGAGAGACCATGTCAATATACTCCCCAAAGCGGGGGGAGCTGGTTGGGTACGGCCAGCTCTGTGGGCAGTGGTCCGGGCTCGGGAATCCCTGCCTCTAAGTGACCACACTTGGCTAATAGTTTCCCTTGGGACTGATGTCGATGACACCAAGCATTCATCTGGAATTAAAGAACTGTGCTTGGAAGAGCTATTTCCCTGTCGTCAGCAGCACGGATGGCCACCATTGTCTTCCTGCCATCATCCGCATTCTGTGCCACTGTGTTGCCAGAAGCACTGAGCCTCACTGAAACCTGGCTCCAACCGTGGGACTTCAGAGCTAGCAGGCCAGGCCCCACGCCTGGATGCAAGCTCACCCACAGCAGAGCTAAGGTGTAATCCTCCCCCGATTCCAGGCCTTTCCCTGACCCACTGTGCCTGGGGGTCCCGCCCCACCAGCGCCAGACACACCCTGTCATCCACTGCCCGCTCAGGCCCTCTACATCTCTTCCACGCCTGGCAGACCCAGCTCTAAAACAACATCTGCCCACCCCTCCCTGCCCAGCCCACAGTGACCTTTGTGTCTGTATTAGATGCTTTGGTTGCAAATAAAAGAAGCTTGGGCTGAACTAGTTTATACAACACAAAATTTATCAGTCCAGAGAGACCCAAGAGCTGAGAAGAAAGGGGTGATCCCCTCTTGGGAACAAAAAGAACCAGGAGCCGAAACCTGTGGACAACCCTCACCTTCACCTCTGTGCATGCTGACCTCACCTGCCTGGCCTCCCTGACTGTCTGGAACTGAGGCCCCAGGCAGTTTGTATTCTTAGTTCCAGTCCCAGAGTGCAAGGTTTGTTTACTTTATTTTATTTTATTTTATTTTTTGAGTTGGAGTCTCACTCTGTCGCCCAGACTGCAGTGCAGTGGCCGCTCCTGGCCACCGCAGCCTCGACCTGCTGGGCTCCGGCGATCCTTCCGCCTCAGCCTTCCAAGTAGCTGGAACTACAGGCGCGCGCTACC